>APFE030473975.1:13346-104981 GCA_000404065.3 Pinus taeda | reverse complement strand
TTCTTAGCTGGAGGATGATGCTGGGTCAGAGCTGCTCATGGTTGTAATCCTCTTGCTACTTTTATCTGAATAAAGCTATTCTTGTTTCCTTCCATATCCTGGTGTATTTGTTTATATGTGCTTGCATATGGTTAATGTACATATGATCCTACATTATTTATGAATTTAGATCCTTGTTTCTTGCATAGTAGTATGTTTCTTTGATTCTACAGGTCCCTTTTGAAGCTGAGCAGACAAAAAGCGAGAAACAAAACTCTATCAAGAAGGAGAGGGAATCGAGCACAAGACTCATGTTGTCCCTCTTGGTTCTCCTCTCATCTATTTTCATAAAAGGAATCAACAGTAGACTTTGATTTTTTGTTTCTAAGATAGCCACACATCTTAGTGGGAATAGCAGCATCCGTGTGGACACTATTCCCGTATAACATTGCCCCATGCACAACTTTGCTCCGAAGCCTTTTGTATGCAAGCTAGGGATGACCAACTACTATCCTAGCGGTTAAAGAACTACTAAGGTTAGGTAGGATAGCTTCTCGGTGGCAAACATCTCCTTTACTTTTCCATTTCTGTTGGTCCTAGCAAAGGTGAATGGTTAATCAAACCAATCACCCAACTTAAGCAGTTGAAGTTTGTAAAAACTACAGGGTTAGAGTTACGCTGGTCACTTTTCACTTACGTACAAAAAGGTTTGCATGCCCCCAGGTATAAAGAGAAGTAGGGTTTCCAGGTTACCATATGGAAGTTCTTGCATTAAAGCAAGGTTGTTTCATCTGCATTTGCAAACAAAACACTTCTTTGGCTCCGTCCATCGAAATACACTGGATGTATTTCGATGGAACCAGGGCCATCCTCCTAGCATGAAATCCATCCACTCACATAACCTTTGACGAGGGAATATTTTTCCAGTCTAATCCCATTTTCCTAAATGGACGGGTGTGTCAGACTAGTCATATATCTTATGCGGAAATCTACCTTATATCTGGGGCTTTCCTGCCGAAGCAGACGAGGGTGCATGCCCCTTGGGTTTAGTCACATTCACCGAATCACTCGTGCTCATTAGGTGGATAGACTAGAGGTTGATGAGACATTCCTTGTGCAAAAGGACCAGTTAGGGATGTTATTTGACTATTAGCAATGTTTGAACCAAGAAAGGAAAGCTGGTCAAAGAGCTAGACCATTCTGCCTTCATACAGGAAACACATCACCCTAAAGAGTGAGGAAACAATAGCTCCCATGCTATAAATGTAGTCACGTCCAAGGAGTATATTGTAATCTAATGGCCCTTGGACTACCATCATGTTTAGATAAATGGTTTTCCTTCTTAAAGTTATAGGCAAATTTGGAAGGATCCCTAATGGTTGACTGGTTCCTTTGTTGAAGCCTGACAGATTTTGAATCTCAGGTAGAAGCGATGGTGAACCACGTTCTTTCCAAGAAGTTGAAGAAAGGATACTCACGGAAGCCCCTTCATCTATGATAGTGCTAGCCATGACCATTCTATAAGCTTGTACTATGATTCATAATGGTATATTAGATGGTAGGTGGGGTCTCCCTAGTAGATTCCAATCGAAGGAAATGGCTAGATTGCTTGGAGGATGGGCCGAATAGATGGCCGAATGAATCTCTGACAAACTTCCTTCCTGTGGTAAAGGAATGGGTAGATTGCCCCCAAGTTCATTGGATTCTGTGTTAACAAAAAGAATTTGAACTGTGCCATTCTCATTCTCTTTGGTGACTATATCATCTGAAGGTGGACCTTCTGAAGACAAGACTAGGTCGACTGCCATCTCGACCTATTGACTTTGGTCTAGTTTCGACTCAGAGGGTTTATCTTCAATGATGGGTGTTTTGACCAACAACAAAGGTGTGTCAATCGGATTTTCAACTAGTGATGGACTCGGCAAGAGTTTCTTGTATCCAGGAGGAAGTCATAGCAATGAAGCAGGATGGTTATCCAAGACTCTTTTAGCTTTTTCTAGGAAGGGACAACGGTGGAGGGCATGATCACCTTCACACAGTCTACAAGGAAATTTAGATCTTCCTTTCTGTCCATTGACTTCATTTTCACTAGTTCACAGTGTAATCTCAACATGATCATCAGAGGTTGAGGACACCGGATTGTGCAAGCAGCGAGACCAATCCCTTAATATCCGTGGGATGCAAAGACAATCTTGATGATAGTGGTATCCTTTGCAAATGACACATGGAGATTTAGGTTTGGATGGTGCAATGTGTGGATTTTTGCTAGAAGATGCATGGTTGCCCCCTTTCACCATTGGCTTCTTCTTCTTCTTCTCCTTCTCTTTCTTCTTCTTCTCAGTTCCTTGGTTTTTAGTTTTACTATCTTCACCAAGCGACGAGGAAGAAGGAGAGGGAGAAACAAAAGAAGTATAAGGTTGGGTGTAACTCTAGTATCATCTGGTTGCTGATTTGATTGCTCAGGAATCACGGTGTTTTGAATGACGGCGGTCGAGAAAAGCCATAATGGCAAGCCAATTGTAAGTCCTAGAAGGGACAAAGTAGTCATATGAGGTGCACCAACATCTCCCTAAGAGGAGAAGGAACCAAGATTCCCCCCAAGGGGAAATCCTTGATTGGTGGACTCCATTTTCTCAACCTAAGACCAATGAGGGAACAATGATGTTATTCCGATTAAAATAAATTTTATGACATTTTGACACAACTCTCTTTTTCAATTTTAAAGAGTCGAGAAAAAGCTAAAGATGACTCTAGTCGCCTTCGATTTTTAATGAGCTTGAAGTGACAAGTGCTCAAATGAACCCTATCTTTTAAGGAGTCTGAAAAGGAATGAAAGTGACTACTATAGAAATCTAGACAAAGGGATTACCAAACCAATCACAAAACTACAAAATACCTTCTACGTACAGTAGTCAATCTTCCCGAATGCTATGTTCAATGCATTACGATCAATAGTGTGGCAGACATGGCTTCCTAAGGATAAAGGATATAGCCTATTGTGGTCTCCCAATATATACTCGATGGTACGTGGGAGCACAAGTCCGCACGGGCACTTGTCGTATCAAGGAGGAGGAATCACCCAACCTACGATGAAAATGATAGTTACTAGGCTTTACAACGCTGAAATACGTCTCTAGCCTAGACTTCTAAATGTTGTGCGTTAGGTTCCAAAGCATTTTTATGTTCATTGAGGTTTATTTTATAGTTGATATTTCTTAAGAAGTTTTCCTTTAAGTTTCACCATGTGATGTAGATATACAATTCCTAAATATGCAATCTAAGATAATAAATAGTCATTTACTTTCTTTTTGTAATGAAAATCCTAGCTACTAAGGAAAGAGAAGTAAAATCCTTTCAACATAGAGCAGAGAGCACACACTAAGATGCACTATCCTAAATCAATTTCCGCATGCAGTCTAAATTCAAATGCACATGCATGTATTTGTTTTTTAGTTTCCTTAATGTGAGAATGACAGAAAGAAAACTAAGTACAGATCTGAACTATCTTTCCTCAAAGCGACACTTTAGCAATTTCTTTTCAAAAAACGAAAGGAAGATTTAGACGACACTTTCAATTTCGACTTGAAAACTGCTTTCGATACTTCAAAGAATTGATGATCCAAATCAAATACAATAGCAAAAGTGTAATCGACTATCTAAAAGAGGAAGACTTTACCACACTCTTTTCTTTGACTGAAAACGACACTTGTGACACTTTCAAATCAAAAGACAACAGTTTGATTAAGCTATTGTTTGCAAAGGAGAACTGTAAATGATGAAAAATACATAAAAACATTCACAATTATTTATCAATGGAGGCTAAATAATGCAAAGGAAGAGAGTTTCAACAGTGATATACTGATCACAGACAGCAAAACTACTAAATAAAGTTGAAGACAATGAAGAGAAAACCAAAATCTGGAAGCAAAAACAATCTCACCTAATCATCGCACCTGTAACACAGGGAAATATGGATGCATCTCACCTGCAACACATGGGAGGTGCGATGCATCCAGACTGCCAATGAGAGACTGCAATGGTCCAGGGATGAGACTGAGCTTGGTTTTTGCTCATAGTTTGCAGCTTAGTTTAGGGATTCAGGCTGAGCTAATGATGGGGAGTAAACAAAAAGCATAGGGGCTGATATAATGAGGTTATTTGAGCTACCACTAGGGCTCTTATGATTTTTGCAAGTTAGATGTTCAGTTCATAAACTAACTCAGAGATTGACTGAAGCAATGTTGATCTACTTTGCAATTGCATAGCAAAAGAAATTCGAAGTCTAGATGGCTTAAATTCGGGCTCTGTTTGTAGTTTATAAAGCAAACAACAGTGACTAACAATCAAACTATTTGCTCCCTAGCGAAGTCGCCATTTTGTTATCGGGAAAACTAGTTTACATTCAAAGCTACTAGTCCCACTAAGATAGGTAGCTAGCTTAGAAACAAACAAACTAAAGTCACTTGTGTTTTCCTTTATGAGAGATAGATGAGAGAGAAGCAGAGAGTACCAGCCTCAGTCTTTTGCTTGGCTCCTTGCTTATTTCCTCCCTCCTTTGATAGAGTTTTGCCACTCCTCCCTCACTTGTCTCACTTCAAAGAAACACATGTAGAGTCAAAGCAACAAAATACCATCAAAGCATAGAGATATATAACCATAAACAATATAGGATCAAATATATATTAACCATACAAATGCATATGTCAATACAAGATTCAAAAATATACAAGAATATGGAGGAAAACTCAAATAGATTTATTGATAGAAGTAGTAAAAGAGAGGATTACAACACATTGGTCTGACCCAGCGCCATCCTCCCAACATGAAATCCCTCCTCACCTCATGAAAAGCTAAATCACCCAACACTATGATGTTTCACAGAGAAACCAATAGCACTTCCTTACAAAATACAAAATTCCAGCCTTTGGATCTCTAGGATGAGGGATCCATATATAGATATTTGTAGGTGGGTGAGTTAGCTTTTGGGATTCTGATTAGTGTCATTTCTCTGATAGTTCTTGGTTCCACTTGGATATTTCATGATCTCTTACTCATCCCTGGGCGAATTCAGAGAGACAAGTGTCAAATGAGAAGTTTATAGAATATTCTCTGAGTTTCCACCTAGAAAACTACCTTTGCCATTTGTCTACTCTCACCCATCACAAGCTATAGAAGGGACTTTCAATATGCATCACACCCCCCGTGTGTAATAGGTGAGATGCATCGCACCTTGACCATGGAGTAGGTGAGATGGTCCAGTTTTGACCAGTTTTGAGCGGTTTTTTAGGGAGAACTTCTGGGAAATGATGTAATCAACTGACCTTGTTCCTTTAGGATATGAAAAAACACTTTTAGGGTCTTATAAGCCCTTGTCTTATGGACATATGTGATTGGGGTTGCAGTGCCCAAATATGTTTATAACACATTCTTCTTCCCTGCTTCCTTTCTCATTGTTCTTTCATTAGCTGTAAGGGCATTCCAATCAACTGACTCCTCATAAGATGATTCAAAAATTTCCCAAAAATCTTTTCCAATCAAAAAAGTTAGCATCTAAATGCACCAATAATCAAGATTGTTCCCATCAAATTCTGGAATAGGCATCTGGCTAGAATTCGACATGATTAACTTTGGTGAAATTCCAACAATAAAACTTTAACCCAAAACAATTCTACCTAATATCACTTCTACAATATGAAATGGCTTATTTAAGCCAGCAAATAAGCCAACATAATTATGAAGAAAAAACCATATAAAAAAATGAACAAATAAAGCACACTCACTATGTGAGCTCAAAACTATTGTAAATCTCATATGAGATTAAACCATTAACTACATTGTTATATAGTAAACTTATTACTAATATGATTATCAATCAACTATCTAAACTGAAACAAATCTATTGACACTACCAATCTTCTAAAGGCTAATTTTAAGCACTAACCACCCTAATAATTTGTTGCCCTAATTTTGCATAGAGAACCCAAAATCTACTGACTTATTTTTCAGAAATTACATGAAATGATTAAGAATTATCCCCAAAACATTCATGCCTACTGAGCTAGGTTCAATTGAACACCAATTAGCTTTCCAAAGATCATAAATATTTAGTTTCGATCAATTTGCTTAACCTGTTGTTTCTTCTCAACCAGAGACCTAGTATGTTTTTTCCTACTACTCATGCGCTTGAGGGGGGAAATTGTTAGAAATTAATTAACAAAACAATGAAATACATAAAACAGATATACATAGTTCCACCAATTGGGATACATCAATGGAGAAACAACGAGTTCTTCATTTTATATTATCCAACAACAAATTCACCATAATTCCCTTAATGCCTCAATCATCGATCATCGACTCAATTGAAAGATATGCTTGGAACATTCCTTCCAAAATTTATCCCCACTATCCATTAAAATTAAATAATCAAAATCAACAACCATTTATCCCCTTGAGGTTGAAATAGATGCATTTAAAAAATTTCTCACTACAAAATTAATCAAATAATGTTACATATAAATACATGTAGTCTTGTCTCAAAATAGGTAAACTAACTTGGACACACAGTCACTTGGTTTAGAGCATATCTCAACCATGCACTAATCTAGAAAAAATTTAGATATAAACAACTCTTAAGGAATAAGAACATACTCCTTTACATAGAAAGAATCACAACTGAGACAAGTAGGATTTATATTTTCCAAATCACCCCTTTAATGATTATTTGTCTCAATCTCAATCTGCAAAATCTAGTTGTGGTCTGATGTTTACAAACATTATAAAAAAAGAATATGCCGATGTCCATATAAAGTAACAATGATCTACATGAATGCATGGGTACCAACTGCTACAACCACGAATCTACTAAGATGTCCTTCGTGTACATGGTTTAGTCAACCATTATCTACATACCTGTACCTATACTTGAAAACCCCCTCCATCATTGTCATCATGGGTTTTGTCATCTCACCCTAAACCATACCCAAGGTTTTTTTGGCTGACCCTAAACCATGCCTATAGGAATCCATGTCCACTTTACTCTCACACATGGTTTCTGGATTACCACAAACCTGCACTGCAAAGTGGTTTCCTGCTGACCACAAACCTGTAATTATGAAGTGGTTTTAGGATTACCACAAACTTGATGGGTCTACACACTCCAACTCATGGAGTTACCAAGTACATACTTTACAAAGACCACTACAAAATATCCTAGACTTGCTTACTAGTAAGTTTATTGTTATAGCTCCAAATCTTACTCTTGATGTTTGTGATGCTACACTCATGGCCTAGGGCAACCCCTCCTTCCAGACCTAGTCCAAATTCTTAAAAAATATTGTTTTACTCCCTATACGTGGCATTGCCCTCAGCTAAATGCATGTGTATGCAGGTCTGCGTATAACCAACCGTGTATATGTCTTAAAACACTTAAAAAAGTTAAATCTCCTTAATTTCGGGTGGAGATCACGAGTTTTACTTGTTGATTACCTAGTAGTTCCCATGGCCCAACTGTTCCCAACTAAAAAACTATTTTGGGAGAAGTATAAAAAGGCTTCAATGGGAAGTCCTAAAGGAGGAGAGAATAGAGAGAAAAATCACTCTGCTGAGATTATCCCTTATCAGATCTGAAGATCCTTGTGCTTCCAACACTTCCCCCATTACAGGAAACCCTTGTTTCCTTGAGTTATGATGTCTTTTCACTAGCTGAGATATCCTTGTGTGAGTCATGGAAGGATCCTTTTGAGGACTTGGGATTGGACGGATCTGGAGGACGGTTCCGCTTGGAGCCAACAAGAGGAATATTCAAGTGATATCATTCCTTACTTTGTTTTAGTTATTTTCAATAAAGAAACAGTTGTCTTGTTCCGAAAATCAATCTTCTTCATGCTTATCATGTTGTTTTTATGGTTTTCATATGAATCTTTGTTTCGATTGTATAACTATCTACCTTTCAATATGTTATGAAGTTGATTTCTATATGATGCTTGGTCCATGTATTGTTATGGTTCTTTGAATTGATTTTTTTGCAGGTTTAAGGATTGAAAGGAACTCCAAGAGGGTGTGGACCTTGGCTAGATCTACCCGAACAAAGGACCCCCAAGTGCACCTCTCTTCGTGTAGTTTGCTAAATTTAGTATCATGGTTGTATGGAATGCTTGTTTCTTGCTATAGATAACCCCTGCTCTGCTAGGGTATTCACCCAAAACCCTAGGGGACTTTGTCCCTCAACAAAATTGGCGACTCCATTGGGGACATCAGTGTTGTTGTTCCTAGTTTGGGTTAATTTAAGCCCATCAGGGCTCAACATTTGACTTTCTTGCTATAACTGAGTTGTCTGTTCCTATAGGAAATCAAACTTTAAGTCTGAATAGTTTCTTCAAACCCATTTTTTTCTTTTTCTTGTGAACTTTTATATACGCAGTTTTTCTAGGTTACAGAAGCATATGTATGCAAGTTTCCCCATATGAACCCATGTATACACAAGTTTCTTTGGGTTGAATCACATATACACATAGCTGTGCATTAACACAGTCGTATATACCCTAATTTTCCAATATTTTTGCAAATATTTCTTTTTCAGTAAATATGTTTGCCGGTTTGAGTGTTTCCTGAGCAGACAAGTTTGGTTGTCAATATTTGTTTTTACAGCAAGTTTCCGGTTTCGAATTCTCTCCATTTGTGGAAAGTTTTGGTCTTGTATTGTTTTGCTGCAAGTCTCATCATTTGTGTTTAAGCACATGAGATTTCTCTCTGAGAATCTTGGTTGTTCTGGTCTTCCAGGGCAAAAAGATTGGTTTCAATCTTTGTGACAAACTTTATCTTTGTGATCTTCTTGCTTTGTGTCAAAACTGCATCTTGTGGCCATTTGCTTTTCTTTCTTTTTGAAAATCGTTGAGTGACGATTTTGAGAGTTGTCTTTCTTGATATTTTGATCATTGTCACCAAGCTCTTTTTGCTACTTTTTGGTCATTAAGAGCATCTTGAAACACCTATTTTGTTGAGTTTTCACCCATTTTGAGTTGATAACCTGCAAAGTGTTTTTGTTGCCTATTCTTTGGTCTCAAAGTTTTCAATAGTATTTGGAGCATTTTTGAAAAGTTAATTTTTGTTTTTGCTTTTGAAGAAAACTTCTTGAAAAATTGGTTTTTGCTTTCTTTAGCCTTGTTTTGATTTGGTTTCGTTTTGCGAGTGAAAGTGCATTTTTGTTTGTCTTGAGCTTTGCTTTTATTATTTGGACGAAAATGAGCATTAGCAACTTATATTCTATCTAAACATCTTAAGTGGCTAATTAGAAGCGATAAACAAGTTAATTTCTTTCTTTTCTTTAGAGTAGTCTTAACTTTTTGCATCAACATATACTCATTGCATTAGGATAGTTTGTGCATCTTTTAGGGCATCCATAGTTTTGTTAATTTTTGTGAGTGTGAAGCTTGTTAAAAGAAAAGAAAAGAAAATTTTATTTATTTCTTAGAAGTTCCTTAGAACTTGGTAGAAATTTCTTTCATCGAAGAATGAAACGAGTGCATCTGCATATATTTTGGTTTTTATTGATTTCTCTTGTGTCAAAAAACACCACAAGTTTCATTTCCGCTTATCCCTTGACTTAAGAACACCCCATCTAAAAATAAGCGCTAATTAAAATATACTAGAACTTTTTATATTGTCAATTTAGACACACCAACAAGTTTTAGGATATTTTAGGGCCTTGGATTAGGTGTGTAGAGAGAACTCTCCAAGTCCACTTTAAACTGTCAAACATAGAAGTCTGAATAACAAGTGCACGAGGGCTTTTGAAGATAAGGAAGAGAGATACCACCTCTCCTACTTGTCGAATCTTACCTCAAGATTGTTTTGTCTATCTTCTAACATGAGTTGGTAACCTTAGTTGCTTCTCCTAGGGATCTACATAGGTGGCTGTGGAGGGGAATCCCGTGGCACCTCAGGTCGACGTTGTATCACTCTGAGTGGTACTTCTGGGGGGCACCCTTGCGAAGCTTGGGGGCTTGCATCGACATAGGCTGTTGGTAGGAGGTTAGTGTAACTTCCTCTATTACCTTTGCTGGTAAGACTGGGCTGTCATTATCCCAGACTATCTTCAGAAGGCCCCTTACTTCACTCTCCTGTATTTTGGTGTCCTGTCCTCATCACCCAGAGCGGAAATACTTGAAAGTTGTTTGACTAACTGATATCTTTTAGGGACATTTTAGTGTGTTCTTTGTGCTCTTAGTTGGCCTACCTTTCATTTTTTTTTGAGTCTTTAATTAGCTCTTAATAAAAAGTTCAAAGTGGTTGACCGATCGCCTAGATAATCTTGAAGACTTCGTGGTTTTTCGCCACCAATTTTAGAGCCTTCTCCTATAAGAAACAAAGGTAATACTGCCAGTGGGTTTCATCCCGTGGAAGCCAGTGCATCAAGTATTAATTTTCCCTCTTGGGGAATTAGTGTTCAAGATAGGCCTGCTACTTCTGCAAAACTAGAGAGGAACACCCTAGTACTTTCTCTAGTTCTCTTTCAATCAGAAGATAACATTGAAGTAGAAGAACTCCCAGAGTCATTAGTGGCTTCGAATTCTCCTCAACCTTATAATCATCCAGATGTACTACAATACGTTGGGACTCCAACACATAGACCGTCAAGTCTAGGTCATATTGTGCACTTACCTTCGATGACCACCACTGGAAGCATGGATTCTACCACAAGTGCTACAACCATGCAGACTCCAACATCAATACAAGGGAGAGGAACTATTTCCATCCCCTCTACATATTTATTTGGGTCCTTCACTAGCACATCCTTAGTTGGGTCTACCTCCATTCCTTCTATGAATGGAAATTCCCAAGCCAATGCATCTAGTTCTGGATTTTTCCTATTTGTCACCCATTCACAGGGTATTCCATCAATTCCATTTAGTGCCTCCACATCCATGATGGGTGGGTCAACTTCATTTTAGGGTTTTCCTTTTGGAAGTGGTCATATACCACATTCAAACCTGATGATAGGATCTATGCCTTTTTCTTCTACAGGACAGGGAAGCAATCCCTTTCAAGGTTGGACTAACCCTGCGGTCAGTGGCATAGGAATTGGGAATCCATTTTTTGGCCAACAAGGGAATAGGCCATACTCCTCAATCAGTTCATTTCGAAGTATTCCTCCCTTATCTTCTTCTTGGAATCCTTATCAAGGGTTATCAACTCCTTATAATGCTTTAGGAGGGAGCTTCGTTGGTTATGGAGGTTTTCGGACATAGTTGGTCAAACTCTGAGTTTTGCTGCATCACAAGGCTTTCCTTTTGGTTTAGCTGGTTCTGCTAGTTACTTTGGGCAACCTGGTGCCTTACAAAATCCAAGCCAATCTTTTCAGAACTTTGGGAACTCAGCCTAATCTAGGTGGAACCCCCAAGGTCCTCCTAGGCTTCCTTTTCTCGCAATGTTGAATTTGCCAGATCTCACGAAATTGACAAACAATCCAATCAAATACAATCCGGCCTAGCCTCTGATCCCAGCCAAAATCCCATCAAAAATTCCAAAATTCAAGGGGAAGGGTGGCGAAGACCCAGGCGACCATGTAACCACATTCCATTTGTGGTGCTCATCAAACTCCCTCATCAATGACTCGGTTAGGTTGAGACTTTTTCAACGCATCTTAACTAGAAATGCGGCCAAGTGGTATATAGAGTTGCTAGGGGGAAACTTTACATCTTTCGCCGACTTGGCTAACATTTTTCTAAACCATTTTCAGTTTCCCGTCCATTATGATGCCATAACTGAACTTCTGGCCAATTTCTGTCAAGACACGGCAACTCACATTTCTGATCATATTCAAGAATGGAGACAGAGAAAGAGGCTCATTAAAGCTGAAGTTCCTCCTGAATACCGTCTCGAATGGTTTTTGAAATCCTTACAACCTGAGATCTCTAAGGATGTCTCTCTGTCTGAAGTCTATTATGAAGAGCAAGCTATTTTTAGGTCCCAACAGTTAGAATTGATTTACTCTCAGTCTAGGATTCTACAAAAAATCTTGCCTGATGCTCCTGGGACTAAGGTTGATATAGCCAAGTCGAAGCTAGGTCCCCATGCGGATGGTATCGTTCGATCCATAGACACCAATGTGGTGAACCAGTTGAGCCAATTGCAGTAGTTGACTTTACAAACTACTCCTACCAATCAGGTCACATCGTCTAACCCTTCGTCTTCTCAACCCTCTTTAGTTAATGATGTCCAATCTTCCAACCCCAAAGGAAATCAAAATTCCAATGGAAAAAAGAAATGATGAGGTAAGAAAAAGACTCAAGATGGGAAGGCTGACCCAAATAAACCTAGCAATAATGTTGGTGGTGGTGGAAATGAGTCTAGAAGGAAAGTCAAGTGCAGTGGAGACCATTTAACTCATCTCTGCCAAAAAATTCATGATGCTCAGCACTTGTTAGGGTAGCAAGGGACTTCTAACTCTCAAGCTGTGTTAACCAACCCTTTCTCCCAAGGGCAGCAGATGCTTTCTGGCACGAATTCAAATCCTGGTACCTCTGCAGGGGGATACCAGGAAGGGGAGAAATCATCAAATGCTTTCATGATGGGTTCTAATGTCCATGTGGCCACTTGATCACATGATTATGGTGGAACTGAAACATCCAAGGAAAAATATAATCCTAGAACTACCGACCTTCAAATTGAGTCACTCTCTGTCGATATTATACCTAGGATATGGAAAGGTTCTGCTAAACGCGCGACTATCAATCTTAATGCTAGGGCTGCCCAGAATTACTCCATTGTTGAGGATCTATCTTAGATTCCATGTGCTATGTCTGCTTTAGAGGTTCTCCAGTCGTGTCCAACTCAATGAAGTGCTTTGCTTTCAGTGATAGGGGTAGTTGATCCAAATAATTCTTTAGTGCTCACTTTCGCCGTGCTTAATGTCAAAAAGTGACTCCCTCATCACATGGCTTTTCAAATAAAGTCTACATACCAAAAAATTAACATTTTTCGAATTGTTATTGATGAAGGATCTTCCATGTGCGTCATGTCGATTTCATGCTGGAAGGCCATTGGATCGCCTTCGACTGTTCCTTCACCTACCCTCCTGACAGCATTTGACGGGAATTCTCATAAGCCGCATGGGATTATCCCAACCTTTCCCATATGTGTTTGGGAAAAGGTCGTTAATATCAAAGTAGAAGTCATTGATGCTAACCTAGATTACAATCTCCTCTTAGGAAGGAACTGGGTATATGAAATGGATTCCATTGTTTCGACTCTGTTTTGTGTCATTTGCTTTCCTTATGAGGGGAAAATTGTTAAGATTGATCAATTGAATTATTCTCTAGATGATCCTCGAACAACTTCAGATTCTACTATTTCTTTAGTGAATAACCCTCATTCGCCTACTATGAATGTGGGAGTTGGGATGTATTCTTCAACGATGGGTACATTTGATTTTCCCTCTCCTATTGCTAGAATCAATGTTGTTTCATCATCTAAGGAGTCTTCACGGGAAGAGTTCTTCCGAACTCATTATTTTTCAGACCCTTGAACCTTGCCTTCACCTACGACCACATTAGATAAAGGACAAGTTGGTGGAATGGAATTTCCTATGTCTGCATCAGAGCTTAGATACCAGTCTATGGTCAACTCTGTAGACAACCATTCTGCTCCTCTCTCTGAGGAGGAGTTAGATGGTGATGTGGCCTTAGCTTGGACCCTTGATTCTACTTCTGTTATGGATTGCTTAGATATGGTTTTGCCATCCGAGGAAGCAGTCCTAGAAGTAATGATGGGTGTAAATCGACCTGGGGAAGACTTAAACCATCATTCATATTTTATTCCTCCGTTGCAGGAACTAGAATCTAGGTTCTTTGAGCTGTTTACTAGTGATGTTTGTATGGTGTCAAATCCTTTGGCTCCAACAGATTTTCATGCCAAAGGTAATATGTTAGTGATTTCAAAAACGATATCTATAAACATCTCTAGGAACCATAACATGATCGAGAATCTCTTTATCAGAGCCGAATGTTCCCCTGAAGAAATTCAAAGTTACACCAACCTTTTTAAGGAATTTTGAGATGTATTTGCTTGGTCTTATGAAGAAATTCCTGGCATTGATCCATCCATGGTTCAACATGAGATAAAGATGTATGAAAATGATAAGTTGATTTGTGAGAAGCTTCAACCGGTTAATCCTAGGAAAGCAATAGCTATTAAAGTTGAAGTAGAGAAGCTGCTCAAGGCGGGTTTTATATACCATGTTCCTCTTATGGATTGGGTTTCTAATCCAATCCCTGTACATAAAAAGAAAGGAACAATCGGAGTATGCATTGACTTTAGATACCTAAACAAAGCTTGTCCCAAAGATAATTACCCTATGCCATTTATTGATCAGATTATTGATGAATGTGTGGGTAATAAAATTTTCTCCTTCATGGACGATTTTTCTAGTTATAATCAAATCTCTATCCATCCTAAAGATCAACATAAGACAACATTTATATGTCCATGGGATACCTTTGAATACAAAAATATGCCTTTTGGTCTTAAAAATGCTGGAGCTACCTTCCAGCAAGCCATGTCATATGTTTTCCACGACATCAAACATATCATCAAAGCATACTTGGATGATTTAGCTGCTTGTTCTCGAAAGAGAATTGATCATCCTAGTCACCTTCGATTGGTTTTTGAGTGATGTCAATTTTACAAGATTCGATTGAATAAGTGCATTTTTAGGTTACATCTGGTCGGTTATTAGGGTTCATTGTGTCAACTGAAGGGATTCGAGTGGATCCCTTCAAGGTAGAGGCAATAATTCAATTCCCTCGCTCGTTCTTAATTCGACAACTTCAAATTCCTCAAGGGAAGGCTAATTTCTTAAGAAGGTTTATAGCGAATTATGCCGAGATCACTAAAGGGTTTATGCGTTTTCTACGGAAAGGAGTTCCATTCATATGGGATGACTTTTTGCAGCGGTCGTTTGATGCCTTGAAAAATGCATTAGTCTCTGCCCCGCTTTTGAGTCCACCGGATTATGGTAGGGATTTCCTTTTATATCTTGTCACTGCAGAATCAACCATAGGTATGGTTCTCATTTAGGAAGACGATGCTCTCATGGAGCATGTGATTTATTACTTGAGCCGAGGCTTGGTAGGTCCTGAACTTCACTATTCTCCTATTGAGAAGTTGGCTTTGGCAGTTGTTCATGCTATCCAGTGGCTCTGCCATTATATCTTGCTACGCAAAAAATTTGTCTTAGCAGCAGTCAATCCATTCCAATTTTTCCTTAGTAGGTGAGTGATTGGGGGCAAATACAATTGATGGATCATCATTTTACAAGAATTTGACCTCGAGTTCTTTTCTGCCAAGTCTAAGAAATCTATGGTTTTTGCAGAGTTAATTTTCGAGCTGCCTTGTGGAGAGGATACTGTTTATGAGGAAAGTTTTCCCCATCTCTTCACTAGACCCCTGGTATGGAGATATCATTGTCTACCTCCAAACTTCAAAGTTTCCCTCTACTTCATCTAAGGATGAATGCTGAAAATTACATCACCTACCTAAGAACTATGTCATCATCAGTGATACATTATATCATCGAGGGGTTGATTCAATCCTTAAGCATTTTTTAGCCTTAGAGGAAGTAGAGTCAGTGTTTAATAATTTCCACAGTGGAGCTTCTGGTGGTCATCTTTTAGGGCTTGCTACAGCCCAGCATATCTTGCATGCCAGCTACTTTTGGCCTTCACTCTTCAAAGATTGTATTGAAGCAATCAAACGTTGTCACCCCTGTGAAGTTTATACTCGGAAGATGCATGCACATCCATCTCCTCTTTTCCCCGTTGTCACTGTCGGTTCTTTTACTAAGTGGGGTATTGATTTTACAACTTGTAATCCGCCTTCAGCAGCGAATCACAAGTACATTATCGTGGCTGTAGACTACTTCATGAAGTGGGCTGAAGCCATGCCCACTTATAAAAACGATAGTGAAACAATGCAATTGTTCCTTCTCAATCAGATTATCTCAAGGTTCAGTATCCCGAGAGAGATTGTCAATGACCATGGAAATCATTTCCAGAATCAACTAATGTCTGAATTGGCTCTTAAATTGGGTTTCCGGCAAGAGCACTCATCTCCATATTATCCTCAGGCCAATGGATAGGTCGAGGCTATGAAAAAAACTCAATCCTACAAAGGACGATTGACAAAAATCGATCCAATTGGAATCTTATGTTGTATCTGGCTCTTTGGGCATACCGAACCTCCGTAAATACTGCTACAGTTTTTACACCTTTTCAGTTAGTTTATGGGCTGGAATCTATCTTCCCTGTTGAATAAGAAATTCCATCTCTTAATTAGCTTTTGAGCTCCTTCCAAAGACCTCTAGTCTCGAAGAGCACCTCCTTCATTTGGAACATATCAATGAGCAACGTCGAGATGCTACCACAATCAACGAGGCTCATATGAAAAGGGTTAAAACTCAATATGATAAAGCTATATGTCCTTGAGTTTTTTCTAAAGACAATCTTGTCTTGGTTTATGGCCAAGATAAGGATGCCTTGGGGGTAAGCAAGTTCAAGCCTATGTGGTATGGTCCCTTTATAATTAAACGAGTTTTAGAAAAATGGGCGTATGAGTTAGTTAATTTTGAAGGAAATAAGTTGGCAGAGCCCCGAAACAGGCTCTACCTTAAGAAGTACTTTGCTTAAGTAGCAGCTAGGCAATGGATTCTTTATACATTTTGTATTTTTGTACACATCTCATTGGGAGATTTTTGATATCAAAATTTTTTGGTCTTCTGTGGCAGGTGTTGATGGATGACTTGGTCTATTTTGGATTCTCTAATGGTGCTAGTCAGCACACTCGGAACCTCGCTTCCACGGCTTGGGTAATCCACTATCCAACTGGTCAGTTGATGGTGTCAAGGGGAGTATGCATTGGTCCCGCATCAAATAATATGGTTGAGTATACTGCCATTATTAATTTACTATCCGAAGCAATTTCTTCTGGAATCGATTCATTGGTAGTCTATGTTGATTCACAACTGATAGTGTCACAATTGAATAACATTTATTGGGTAAGGGATCCATGTTTATATCGCCAGTATTTAAGGGTGAGGTTGTTGCAAAGATCATTTGCTTACATTAATTATTTGCACATTCCAAGATCTCATAATTGGTTAGCAGATTCTATCGCTAATCAAGCTTTAGACTGGCACATCATTCATTCATCACAATAAAATCAAACATAAAAAATTTGAAACTATATATCTATACCTATATATATATATATATATATATATATATATATATATATATATATATAATATATATATAATGTCATAAAACCATCTCGAGTGTACACAAGTGTGTCCAAAATAATATACAAAAATTGGGACTCAAATGACCATAATCATGTCCAATACATCTAATGCTTCGGCTCAAGATGAGCGACTAAGTATGCTACCACTGCTTTGGCCACATGCCTAAGAGTCTGAACCCAGTCCCGTGGCATGCCAACCATGTGATGCTGCATATCTATAGGGAGATCCTCTACAGCCTCCATCGATACTCGGTGAGTTAATCTCACCAAGTACCACTAAACTGTGTGTAGGAGTCACTCTGTATCGGCAACCACCTCTTCGGCACCTCGGCCGCGATGTCCATGCCATGGGAATCCATCTGATCATACTAGCCCAATGTCTGGAAAATGATCATCATATTAGTCATTTGAATCCTATCAAAAATATTTTTCAAAGTTAATTTTAACATTTGAAAAATCATAAAAATCATAAAATCAAAAACATTTGTTACCTATATTGCCCCATGTTGTGGTTGGTGATAAAGATAGATCAGGGTCTCCTCAGAAGTTCAAGCCAGCATAGGGGTAATCATTCACTATGATGATCTACTACTCCCACTAGGCAAAGAAGTCATCATCGAAAGCAGTCTATGGAACGTCCCCACCTCCTAGTCATTTCATCAGGTCAGCCCACTACCCATCTGTGGATCTCGCGGGCTACTGATCGAAACCGATACTCTAGGGTGGAGTGTTGGGACCCTCTCAAAGAAGAAAGAGCAAAAAATTGTTCCATACCCAAAGTTTTTGGTCTGGCCCTTTTTGATATATGTTAACTGGCTCTTCAAGTTGGTGAGAAGAGGAGTACGACAATCAAATATTGTGGTGAGATAGTATACCGCCAAATTCATGGCAAGTCATGAAGCTTAGTGTAAGGAAGCTAATCCATTCACTCTGGCTATATTAAACAAGATGATCGTCAATGATAAACTCTCCACGTGCTTGATTGGAATTTGTCTTCCAATTTTTTCTCGATGACCCAGACAATATATATGCACATAGTCCTCGATAGAGAGGCTACCTCGTGATCTGCCCATAGAATGTATTACCTCTCCTCTTTGGGAAAGGCCTGTGATGAAATAAATATCCTCAATCTCTATCTTTAATGGCATTTGATTTATCATGAATGAGTCATCCTCAATGCTCAAGTAGTGAATGAGCATTTCGAGCAAGCGAGTGTTTGCTTTCATGTTTGGAATTTTGAAGAACTTTAGCAAACCGCATCCTCTTAAGACATCCAAGTCCTGAGGATCATTCATAACCTCATCATCCACTGTGGCATGCTCTCTTTCCCTCCAAGTGACTAGCATCCTAAGGAAAAAACAAGTTTGGACCATTAGTTTTTTGTTTTGAAGTTTTCACGGCATATACGTGAGTCTGTTTCATACACAGTCGTGTCTAGGGCCAACGTATACATGGGTTGCATATAACCAACCTGCATATACACCGCGACAAATTGTTTGACATAAATTCAATGGTGAAACTTGAATTAAAATTTTTAAAACCAATAACAAATGAATGCAGGATGGGTTTAAGGCTTACTTGGTGATTTTGGGAAGATTTGAACGGTCGAATTCAGCAAGTGGCAAAGCTTGCTTCCTTTTCTCCACTCCTTGTGTTTTCAACTCAAACAGTAATAGTGGTGAGTCAAAAAACTATTTTATAAGCTTTGAAAATGTCAAATTTCTTCAAAACTTGATTTTGTTTTGTCTCATGTAACTTTTAACTTAGGATCTTTGAATGTCGAGAATGGTTTGATTTTCAGGACATTTTGGACACTTTTTCGACAGTTTCGAGTTGGTTCCATGACTGCTAACCCGTCATGGTAGGTATCATTTTCTTACTAGCATACAGGTTAGGGAAGCCATTTTTCCATTGCATTATGCATACTAGCCTCCATTTGTTGATACACTTGTTGTAGGGTCGATCTCATCATGTTATGGTTCATAAACCATCTTCACTCGTCGATTTTTAAATCATGGCACGATGGTAGAGCCATATTTTTCATGGGCATCGTAGTTAGCACCTCACTAACATTTATTGTCCATGCTGCTTCAATTTGAGTAGGCTCGGGAGTCCTCTGTAGTCCCACCATGACTTATGTGATGAAGACTCATTCCTCTTTGCTTCTTTGTTTCATTCTAGCCTTATACCCTAGAGGCTCCTTCATGTTGAGTTGTACTACTAAATTGCATTTTGACCATTTTCACCTTTTGGCCTTGAGCGAACTTCTCTTGGACTTGTGTTTAAGCCAACTTTTGACCATGACATATGAAAAATCAAACTTGTATCCCCTTGACTTTTGCAACTTAACACACCCTGACCCATGGAAGAAAAATACCTTTGAGTGTCTTTGACCAGTTTTCGCCTCCCTACATTGAGCATAGGATTGTTCCAATCCCAGGAACTAGATCATCTGTTTCACCAACACTCGTTATTTTCACTGTACTATAGCATTCTTTTATTCTTTTTCCAGCTTAAAGAAAAAGACAAAAAAAATATATATTCCAAAAAGAGTGGGACTGGGACAATATTTCCACTTATTGTTGCTAGCTAGAGTCGTTCATGTCGCCATTGAACAAAGCACTCTAAACAAATTCTCCTCCATTTGGGCAGGATTTAGTTTGAGTTAGGTACACCTTAAACTTGTTATTGAGTCAGTTCTCCCTCGATTGGTTATCTCTTCCAATCATATGGAGAGTTCATTCATGCCTCCTGCATGAGGAACTTATACAGAGTCATCATATGCTACCACATAGTCACATTGAGTCGTGCTTTTTTTCAAGGGAAGTTAGCCCAAGTCAGCCTCTCTGTAGTGTCTCTTAACTCATTTTTTAGTCGGCCATCCCTGGTTGTCAATGTCTTGTCTATCATCACATCAGTTATATTGTTCCTTTACTCATGCGATTTGAAAAGGTCTCCACTGACTTCTTGCTGGTGGGTCTTGTCCTTATTGATGATGACATCTTGCTCTGAGGACAAGCCTAGAGCTGCACCCTGGCCCTATTTTCATTATTGATAGGTCACCTTGTGCTCAGCATCGATCAGTATCATGGGTCTTTGACTGAGTGGTTTCCCTTGTGTTCAACATCAGCTTACACTATCCCACATTGGGATTCGTGTAGTACCTTGGTTTCCATTTGACCCTATTGGTGGATACCTCGCCTAGGTGCCAGCTTTCATTATTGGTTGGTTCAGAGGGTTCTGTCGTGCTCTAGCCACATCTTGTGTATGCCGGAAACATGCTTCGATTAGGTTACTACATCTTTTTCGTCTGATTCCTTCCACATTACTGGCCTACGGGTTACACTCGCGCTAGATTGATGAAGGATGCCTTAATTCCTTCCTTCTAGCGGATCTTTCCCTATCAACTATGACTCATTGCTCTGGGGTAAAGATCTAGAGTCCATTTGGCAGTACCTTGGGTTTTGTAGTCATTAGTGGCAAATCCTTCACTATCGATAGTGGGAAACCATCATTGTCTCCTGATTGTTAGATTCTTACAAGTGTTCAACTCCAACTCATCTAATCACACTCGTTAGATTGTATTGGGTACCTTGACGCTCATTATCATTATCGGTGAGTTGTCTCGCATTTGTTAACAATATACATCAATGACCAGTAATCAAACAATTTCTCACGTGGTCGACTTCAAATCATTTATTCCCATGGTGTAGAAATGTACCATAGCTGTCGGTGAAGACCTCGGGTTGCATCAGCATTCATTGGTTCACTTGATAGTTGGTCCTATTTCTGCTAGTGGATACCACTCCACCTTATATGTTGCAGTCATTCATGGTGACATTCTATATGCTGGAACCCAAGTTTTCAATGTAGTACCATCTTATTCCATCATGTTAATTTGGTACTTTTGGGATCAGTCTTTGATATCAATGATCAGATTCATCATTCAGCATCATTGACATTCTTCTATGTGATATCTAGACATGTACTTGTTTGATCATGATCAGATGATCCATTATGGATTTTTCAGTCTCCTATACTTGTACACTTAGTATATCCGCTTGTACTTGATATGTGGACATGCTTTACTTTCTCTGAGCATGGGTATGCCTGCCTTAAACAGTGCTTCTTTCTAATCTTGTCTCGTGGCTTGGTAGGCTGAACTCTGGTGAAGTCCTTCTCAGTTTTTGATAGGTTTCCTTTCCATGTACATACTTAATACATTTTGGCCATAATGTACGCCTTCTGACCTCATATATTAGGGCACATCTGTTATAGCTCCAAATCTCACTCTTGATGTTTGTGATGTTGCACTCATGGCCTAGGGCAACCCCTCCTTCTAGACCTGGTCCAAATACTTAAAAAACAGTGTTTTACTCCTTATACGAGACATTTCCCTTATCTAAATGTGTGTGTGCGCGGGTCTGTGTATACCCAACCCTCGTATATGTCTTAAAACACTTAATAAAATTAAATCTCCTTAATTTTGGGTAGAGATCATGGGTTTTACCTATTGATTACCTATTAGTGCCCATGGCCCAACTGTTCCTAGCCAATTCCCAACTAAAAAACTACTTTGGGAGAAGAGAGAGAAAAATCACTCTGCTAAGATTATCCCTGATTAGGTTTGAAGATCCTTGTGCTTCCAGCACTTCCCCCATTACAGGAAACCCTTGTTTCCTTGAGTTATGATTTCTTTTTACTAGTTGAGATATCCTTGTGTGAGTCATGGAAGGAGCCTTTTGAAGACTTGGGATTGGATAGATCCGGACGACGGTTCTGCTTGGAGCCAAAAAGAGGAAGATTCAGGTGATATCATTCCTTACTTTTTTTTAGTTATCCGCAATAAATAAACACTTCTCTTGTCCCCGAAATCAATCTTCTTCATGCTTATGATGTTTTTATTATGGTTTGCATATGAATCGTTGTTTCGATTGTATAACTAATTACCTTTCAATATGTTATGAAGTTGATTTATATATGATACTTGGTCCATATACTGCTATGCTTCCTTGAATTGATTGTTTTACAGGTTTAAGGATCGAAAGGAACTCCAAGAGGTTTTGGACCCTGATTGGATCTAGCGGAATGGAGGACGCCCAGGTGCACCTCTCTTCACGTAGTTTGCTTATTTTAGTATCATCTCTGTGTGGAATGCTTGTTTTTTGTTGTAGATAACCCCCGCTTTGCTAGGGTATTGACCCAAAACCCTAGGGGACTTTTTCCCTCAACATTTATGTGACACATAATAAACAATCATCATGAGTCTAATCCAAAAATTCACACAAACTTTAACTTAGTTGTCCATCATCCTTTAATCATTATAGTTTCTCCTTTCCCTCATCTTTTGAAATTGTTCACATCTTGGGTATTTTTGTCTTTGTCAATTAAATCTTGGAACTCCATGCTTAACCTATCATTTGTTAGAGTCATGAATTATAAGAAAATAACATTACCTACATTGAGTTATCTAGGCTCAATAATGCCTAATAATTCT
Source organism: Pinus taeda (assembly GCA_000404065.3). NCBI lineage: Eukaryota > Viridiplantae > Streptophyta > Pinopsida > Pinales > Pinaceae > Pinus > Pinus taeda. Next base: position 82,207 of record APFE030473975.1, on the reverse strand, counting down.
ATCCGTGATTCCAAGACATAAAAAAAAAAACTTTCAGATTAACAAAACATCTAATCTATATTTCCCATAGATGATTTTAGACAACTATTTCAAGAAAAACAATCACACCACAGCCAGTTCTCCTAAAAATTTCATGGCTTCATTCCCAGTATACTTTCACACATCTCAACACCTCAATAAATCACCACCAACCTTAGCTTCACGATTTAGAGAAATAACATTTTGAAGAATGATGATACGAGCTTGTCCATAAAACCCATAATACGTTGCATACTACAAATAAATGTGAAGGTCATGGAGACATTAAACACATCAAATAGAATAAATTTCTCTATAGGAAATGATCTAATTCAGGTAAATATAACAAAAAAATCAGATGAACTACAAAAAACATGGAACAACACCAAGCATCCAACGCCATGTCCTAGATGGCTTAGTGAAGGCTATATTGATGAGATATGAAAGAAATTGTCTGCTATTTTTCATAAAACCAATGGTGCTGACTAAATATCCTCTTATTTTAGCCGAAGATGCCTCTGCAATGTATGATGGAATGCTCATGGAGGAAGCTCATATGCCTAAACCGATGATTACACGACCTAAAATTAAAAAAGCCACATTTGGTACCATAGCCATGAAAAATGCGACTCCAACAAACACCACATCGAATCCAAGAATCCTTGGTCACCACCCATAATAATTTTTGATGAATCCTTCGACGGTCGCCCCAATTATAGTGATTTCAATGGTCACAATCACTATTGTCTCCTAGAAGAATGAGTTATTCTTTACTATGTCGAAATCATCTCAAATATAAAGCAAAGCCTCAGATATCACATGTGTGTCATATCAAAAGAGGAGACCATTGACCCAGCAAAAAGGGCAAGCTATAGAATATATGGATTCTTCCATACTATCGACCATAACGTCTTAAACTCCTTGGTGTTTTCTCCACCAGATCCTCCCTCCATTATAATGTCGTTGAAGATCACCTACCAACATATGTTATAATTTATGTGAATGTCGATTTATAGGTGGTTGGGCTTGAATTTTGACACCAAAAACATTGACAACGTTGATCCAGATTTAAACAGGAATGCAACAAATTACAGATATAACCATAAATATAGAGATGCAATAGAAATAACACTTCCTTTGACTAATATCAAATAACGAAATATGCTTACAAACAATATGGGAATGATACTAGCTCCACGATGTTTGCTTATCTCTAAGAAGAGAAGTGGTCGCTACATGCCTCTGAACTATGTTACAATGAACCACAAGGGCCTTTTTATTATTGAACAATAAGAGAAAATCCTAAACAACCAAAAACCTAACCTTAGAGATGTAACACCAAGATTTTATGGGCCCCGTTGGGGTTAGTTGGGCAACCAACTTTCTGGGGTCATGACTTGGTCATATTATCTCTGTTTGACACTCATGATACCCCGTTGGAAAGATCTCTCTAAGGACTACGACAAAGAAAAAAGACTTATCAAAACTATCTCATAGTAGATTGCCAAAACAATGTCATTTAGGACCTCAAAACGGCTCTGGAAGTTTAGGACCCGAAAAACTGCTAAAAATAGTAAACCGTGCTACAATTAAGGAAATTGAGAAATTGAAAGAACAATGGTGGGGGTCCATGTGGAATTGGCGGGGGGCCACCAATATACACCTGGATCATTCCTCCCCCATTAGGAAGAAATGGTGCCCATTGCATTGATTTCCTCCATGAGATGAAGAAACTTCTGCTGAACTTGGTCCCTGGTGAGCCACTTGCCCCTGTGAAGGAGTTGGCTTGCTTTGACAACTTGATAAAGTTGGATCTTCTACTGGTAAGTGTTCTTGATCTACATTTCCATGATTTGATTAGTTGCATCTTGTTCCATGCAATCTAGATTTAACTCTATTGGTGTGAGTTGTTCTATAATAACAAGTAATGGTGGAAATTATGGCTGAAGGCAATCCACATTAAACACTGGGTGCAAGCCAAGGAATAGGGGAATTCTCAGCTAAAAATAATTATCTCCCACAACCTTGGTGATGGAGTATGGCCCATATCGAAGAAGGTGAATCTTGGGGTGGGGCCCAATGAGGCGCTCCTTCTGCAAATGTAGCCAAACTTTGTCACCCGCCTGGAACTTGTGTGGCACCCAATGTTGATCATGCCACTTCTTGTACTTGGCATTGGTTTTGTCCAATATGTCATGGACCTATTCTCAGATGTGTTGAATATTCTTAATGAAACTATTTTCCTTGTCGGCTTCAAATTGGACATGAGTTGAATCTCCCTGAGTCTCTGCAACTCGTATGCCACATCAATGGAACATAGTGGCTGGAATCCCAAGCCCATCTGAAAAGTGATGTGGCTAGTTGAGTTATGGAGAGCCTAGTTGTAGCTATGCCCAATGGCCCGACTGTAGTGCACTTCCAAAATCATCTTCACACGCTCACTTGAAGGAACACAAAGGTGTCCCATATGGCATAACAGAGCATCCTCGAGGTGAAAACCTAGAACTTGCTGATGCTCCAAGAGATATGATATGTGTGGCCAAATTTTGGGTTGCTTTTGTAGAGAAGTGGCCAATTAGAAGTCTCGTACCCACAAGCGGTGGTCGGCTAAGGCAGTCTGCAACATTATTTGTGCTACCCTTCTTGTACTTGATATTCATATGGAACTGTTGCAGGTATGTGAACCACTTCTAATTGCTCATTCTGCAATTTCCCTTGCATATATATGAATTACAGGGGTCAGTGGTTTGTGTGGATGATCGTTTCCTTCCGCAAAATGTAATGCTTCCACTGTCAACATGCATGCACAATGGAATACATCTCTTTATCATAAGTGGGATATTTCCGGACCATGTTTGAAAGTTTCTCACTGTGATATTCCATTGGATGCCCCTATTGAGTAAGGACTTCCCTAATAACATAGTCAAAGGCATCTATCTCAATCTCAAATGGTTGTTGCAAGTCTGGTAATGTGAGCACTGGTGCAGAGCAGAGGCAATGTTTCAACTTTGCGAATGCCTTTTGTTGAGATTCAAACCAAAATAATTTTGTTTTCACTCCTTTCATGACTTGACTCAAGGACCAAGTAATATGAGAGAACCCCAACATGAAACTACAGTAGAAATTGGCAAGACCCATAGAACTGTGGAGCTATGTCAAAGTGGTTGGGGCTAGAAAATCCTGATTGACTTGCATCAATAATGTATCTCAAATACTGAACCCGGGCCATGCCAAAAGTACATTTCTCCAAATTGGCACACAGCTTATGTTGTCACAGTGTTTCGAGAACTTGTTGGATGTGGTGGAGGTGCTCTTCCCAACTCTGGCTGAAGATGAGGATGTCATTTAAGTATACCACTACAAATGAGGTTGTGAATGGACGTAAGATGTCATCCATGAGCCTCATGAATGTTTTCAGGAGAATTTGTCAACCCACAAGGCATAACCAGCCATTCAAAAATGCCCTCCTTGGCTTTGAAGGCAATCATCCACACATCGGAGGGTTCGATTGTATCTGGTGATATCTGGATTTAATTTGATCTCGCTGAAATATTTTTCTCCCTTGAGTTGGTCTAAAAGGTCATCATTCTGTGGGATTTGGTACCTATTCTAGACAGTGATATTGTTCAGCGCCCAATAGTCAATACAGAGTCTCCAAGTCCCATCCTTCTTTTGTACCAACATGATCGGGCTCCCACAAAGCCATGAACTCAAGCGAATGTGACCTTTCTGCAACAACTCCTGAATTTCCTCTTGATTTCATCATTCTCCAGAACGGAGCATCAATAGATTGGTCCATTGGGCAATGATTCACCAGGGTCAAATCGATGGAGTGCTCGACTTGACAGTGCAGAGGCACCCCTGTGGGGGAGGTGAAGATGTCCACTTACTCCTCCACGACCTTGTCCATGTTGAGTATGGAGCCTGATTGTTTAGAGGTCTTTGTTTCAGCTGGATGTATACCCCAGGAAGTTTGTACACCCCTCCACGCGAGGTGGTGTGGGGGGGGGGGGGGGGGACTTGTTCCCCCCGCAGGGGTCCTGGGGCCAGCAATCCCCTAGCGAGGGTTCGGGGGAAACACCCCTGAAGCTAAAAATAAATGTAAAATTGCCTTGTAAAAGTGTAGTAATTTCTAGTCAATCTGGGCCGTTCATTAGGAAAATGATCTAACGTTAGAACTTATGTTTAGTTTAAGATTTTTTTCCCTAGAAAGCAACCCCTCTCTTTCTATGAGGGCATTGTATTGCGTCTGTATAATATATGTGTATTCTACGAGCAAGAAGTGGAGAGGTGAGATTGTGAGAGAAAACATAGGATATTACAACGAATCTACTGTAGGTTGTGTCTCTTCATTTTTTGGATAATAGAAAGAAGGACTTGCTATTCAGGGTGGACGTAGCTCAAACTAGGTGAACCACATATATTTGTGTCTCTCTTGTTTTATGCATTTTCTGTGTTTATATTTCTGCAATATTTTAAGTGTTCCATTGCTCCGTAATATATAATTTTCTAATAGTCCATCTGTTGTTGTCATGCAGAGGGGCCTTGTCTGGAGGTCAGGCCACTGTCTTCTTATTTCCTTGAGGTAGTATCATTAGGAAAACCAATTTCTTGGTTTTTTAAATTTGCTTATTGCAATTTTTTGTAGTAACCGGAGAGATGGAGATAGGCAGGCTATCTCTAATATCTTGTAAAAATTATTTCCTAATGTAATAATAACAGCATGAGGCCTTGACTCATACATAGCATGTCGCTTCCATAAGTATGGTTGGCCTAATAATACATCACAAACATCAAGTGGAGCAACATCACATAATACCTCATCCGTGAAGGGCTTGATGTTGTATGGAAGGTGACATTATTGGCTCACGCATAGATCCTGTCCTTGGTGAAGCCACCTGATGGTGTACAGTTGTGGGTGTGCTATGGTCGGTAAGCACAACCACTTCACGACCTCTATTGCAATGAGGTTCTTTTGGATCCTACTATCAACGATGAACTATAGCAGGGAACCCTTCCCCCACATCTGGGAGTGGAATAGACACTCCTCCTCCTCTGGATCGTTGGGTTCCTCCTCCCAGATCTTTGTGGTGGCAACAATGGTGTTGGGCTCTGCATCAATAATCTGCTTCCTCTTGTCATTCCCCTTGTCAGGTTCTAACTGAGAGTTGAAACATGCATCTGATTCTGAAGCCTTCAGCTCGGCCACCAACGATTTCTTGGCCCAACACTCGCTTGTATTGTGAGTGGAGCTCTTATGGAACTTACATCACTTTCCCATGTCCTTCTTCTACTTTGCAGTGATGTCCTTTTCTTGTGGTCTGGGTGGGTTATCTTGGGCCTTCTCGCCTTGGCTTTTTCCTTTATTTTGCGCTTTGGGGGCACCTTTCCCTTGCTTCAGATTCACAGATTGAAATTCTCGCTTCTTCTGTCTAAACTTTTTCTCGATCTTGATAGTGTATCAGTACATCGTGCTGAGTGAGGAGATGTCCAGTAACTCCATCTCGTCTTAGATGTATCTATGTAGGCAAATGCAGTACTTGAGTACCTAATGTTTCTCAGAATCCTCAATGCCCAACTTCGTGCGCATGGCATGAAAAACATTGGTAAACTCCAACACATCTTGGTCCCTTACTTACCGTAGTGTGGTCCAATTTATGTATTTGTCATCATAGCTCCCAACAGGGTAGTACTACTCCTTTTTGGCATCTCGAAATGAATTCCAAATGGGAGCAGTTGAAAATAGTGAGTTTATACTTTCATACTTCTGATCACAATAGTTTTCCCACCAGTCCTTGACGTGGGAGGTAGCTTTGAGAAGAGAAAAATTAATCTTCTCTCAGTTGGAAAAATCATGAACAAAAAAATATCCTTCTAACAGATTTAACCATTTCTCTATAATGTCTGCATCTATTTGGCCCTCAAATATGGGAATTTCAAAGTTTACTTGTACCTAAAAAGGTGTGGAGCCTCTAGAGTGGCTATTGGATGTGGATGCATCGTCAGTGGGCAAGCGTTGAAGGATTTGGGCAAAGTTATCCATCATCACGTTCCTTTGTTTTTTGAGGGCCTCCTCGAGCAATATTTTGATATGATCTCCTGCTCCCTCATCTTTATTTTCTTCCTCCATGGGAGCCTGTCGGGATTTACGAGGCTGGTCTTATAAAGGTTCGACCAATTTGAGCCCTAAGTCTTTATATCCTAACCTAGTTGGGGACATGCAAAGAAAAAAAGAGAAAGAGAAGACCCACCTGATACCATTGATCCAGATTTAAACAGGAATGCAACAAATTATAAATATAGCCATAAATACAAATATGAAGTAGAAATAACACTTCCTTTGATTAATATCAAATAATGAAATATGCTTACAAACAATATGGAAATGATACTAGCTCGGCGATGGTAGCTTATCTCTGAGAAGAGATGTGGTCGCTACATGCCTCTGAACTACATTACAGTGAGGCTCAAGGGCCTTTTTATTATTAGAAAATAAGAGAAGCCCCTAAACAACCAAAACCCTAACCCGAGGAGATGTAACACCAAGAGTTTATGGGCCCTGTTAGGGTTTGTTGGGTAGCCAACTTTCTAGGTTCGTGACTTGGTCATATTATCTCTGTTTGACATGCATGATACCTTGTTAAAAATATCTCTCTGAGGACTATGACATAAAAAAATGACTTATTAAAACTTTTTGGCGGTATATTGCCAAAAAAACGTTGTTTAGGGCCTCAAAACAGCGCCAGAAGTTTAGGATCCGAAAAACTACTAAAAATAGTAAATTGTACTACAATTAAAGAAACTCAAAAACTAAAAGAAAAATGGTGGAGGTCCACATGGAATTGGCGAGTGGTCACCAATATCCATCTAGATCAAACGCCTAACCAAACTTCTATTTCAATCCCAAAATACACCTTCTTGTAGTGCGCTCATGCAATTTCCTTCCACAGGGAGGAAAGTTCAAATTTGACGTAGTTAAGAGCGCACTTTCCAATGTCTTTAGAGTAAAAACTTTTGTTTGAGAGGGGTGCCTCTCAATTATCACCCCCAAAACCACTGAAAAACATCAGAGGTGGTACAACTAGGGAGATAAAGGTTTCACAACAAGTTGAGTTTTGCAAATCAATCTTAGTTCGATTGACATACACGAAGGTCACAACTCGAAAAGTTGTGGCATAACCTCCAAGACTCTCCACACATAGATATACATATTGACTCTTTAATAGAATATTCATCCACAATGTAATTAGTTCAACAGAGTTGCATGGAGCAGACACCCTCTTCTCACAACAGATCTTCTTTGGCCGAAATAGCCACTCAACAGATCATGCAATCTCATCCATAAACTTAATCACATTGCAGGCTTCCATGTTCACCACACCAATTTCGACTTTCCGGTCTCTACAAATAGAGATCTCCTTCCCTACAACTCCTCCTATGGTCCAACGATGAAGATGTGTCATGCATGCCACTCAACCCTCCAAATGGACAAGCAGTACCACAAACACATCACACAATACTATTTCTATTTCTTTGACCCTCCTATGAGGGGGAAAGGCCTAGCCGATACAGGCTCTGATACTAATTTAAAAAACTGATCACTACATAATTAATCAAATAATGTTAGAATAAATACACGTAGTGTTGTCTCAAGATAGGTAGAATAACATGGACACACAATAACTTGGTTGAGAGAATATTTCAATCACATATCAATCTAGGAAACATCTAGATCTAAACAACTCATAAGGAATAGGAGCATACTCCTTTACATAGAAAAAATCACAAGTGAGACAAGTAGGAATTATATTTTCCAGGGGATACCCTTATCAACAAATAATTTATTCAACATTTATGAAATATCATTTTACATTCTTTTTAAAGCAATTAAGATGCCTAAGTGGAAAATGCAGATTTATGTATCGAGAGAACTTTAAAAACAAAGTTTTGTGACTTTTTCCAATTATATTTTTTGGAAAATTATAAATCCTTATAAATTTAGTAAATTAAATTAGAATTTATGGTAAATAGAGTCATTATTTTGTTAGCTAATTTTTTTGATTTCCAAAGGTTCCACTTTTCTTCTTCACATGTATTGGATGTTAATGGAGAAAACTCAAATTACCCAATTCAATTTTAACATTCTCTCCTCTAGTTTCATGGGAAAAGAAAGATGAGCGGGAGGAAATTTGTGAGATTGGAATGTGTGGTGTGGTATATTTACAACTCATGAGGAACATATACAACAATATTTTTTTGAAGCCTTGTTTTTATATTCAATTGTTTGGTCACTATGTGTGTGATATATCAAGGTTCAAAAATTTCTAAAGCAAAGAATATCTTAGAAATTGGGACATACCTATAAGAATTTAATTAAGGGCTCCAACAAATTCATTCGTAAAGTTGTAGAATTTTTATTTTGATTTAATACTTAACTTCCTTCTCCTCTTGTTTAAGTTATCATCATATTGTAAAGCAACAATGAGGAAATATATATATTAGTGAATAAGCAACCATAAGAAAAATGTGAAATTCATAAATCAACCATGGTATCATCTTGGAAACCATACCTTAAAGTACCATCATGTAATCCTCCTCATTCCATGATAAACAAGATATCTAATAAGAATAGTGAGGAAAAAGAAAAAACAAAATGTGCATTACAAATATGTTCACACATTTTATCTCAATGTTTGTTTACATATTTCAAAATTGTTGATATTTTAGTTGTATTCTGTAAGTTTTATACTTATTAGCATAATCTTTATATAACACATGGTGAAATATTTTATCACGGATAGGTTATGGGTTTTTGTTGGCTTATATGGGCCTAACCCAGGATCGAAATAATTATTTAGCCAAGAAAATTTCGCAGCTATCGGCCCTTTCGGCAATATCCCATGAAGCGCGGACTAAGGTCTCACCCAAGGTAGCAGGGGAGGGTGTTGGAACCATGTTTCCGCACCCTTGGGATGTATAGATGTGATTTGGAGGCTTCACACCCCATTTTGCAGCTTACCTCTTACTGTCTATTAACGCGCAGCCTACAGATCTAATCTAAAGGAGGAAGTATTGCAACCCAGACCTACTTTGAAGTGGTACTTAAGCAAACATTTATCACTTTTATTCAGTTCACAGATTAATATTTAAACCTAGATTCACAAGTATTCAATAAGCAGTGCACATAAATCAAAATAGTCTTATTAACCATACAAAATGCCAGAATCGTGATAATTCAGGGATCAAAACTAATTCTCAGAATGAACTTATCCTTGTTTCCACTTCTCACCCGTACAACTAGATCCACCCTATGCACTCAGCTGCAGGGGTCCCCACACACAGCTGCGGAATCTTCCAGGCCTCTACACACACAACTGCAGAGCCTTTATCCTCTACCTAAAACCTCGACTCGAACTTATAGACACTTTTAGAGTGCTTCCCTCAACAACCCATTACAATTTAGATCCAAGATCATGCCCCAACAAGAACTGCCTTTTCCTCATAGAGTTGCACTCTATTTATACCTTCCTATGGTCCAAAGACCAACTTACTTCCTATTATTTTACATTATATCTTGGGAGGACAACCCTTTGACTCGACCTTTTACATTTCTCTTTCTACATACTTCAGATTTTTTACAATAATTTAATCCTAATTTCTAGGCTTTCTACTCCAAAACCATTACACAGGACCTCCGCTACCCAACAATCCCCCAACACAATCATCGTGACTCGTCTTGAGTCACTCGCTAGCGTGGCTAGACTCTCTGCCTTGGCTTTGTGGTTCACCTCCCTTTGAGTGACGCTCATTGTCCTGCTGCTCCTTCGTTGTCTGTTGCAATGCTTCGTCTGACACCAGCTTCATTGTTTCTCCCACTTCTCGCAACCCATAATGCTCATTCTACTCTGCTTAGTTAACATAAAAAACCCCCCTCAGAAGATTTTAGCACAAGAAGGGGAGGCACATACGAGACACCCTGGTACCACCGTAGCCACTTTCAACCTTCGTATCTTCTCTTCGTACTGCCTGCTGTAGCTTGTGTTGAAAATTTGCAAGACCCTTGCAGCTATCCACAAGATCCCCATTTTTAAGGAGTCACATAATTGACTTATTAACTGCATATCTACCTGTGGTCTCCATCTATCGATCCTTTTGCTTGTCTATTGTAGTTCGCCGACCTGCCCCTGGGCAGGGCGACGACATCCGGACCAATTTTGGTTCGTGTCTCCCCTTTTCCAGTACATCTTCTATTGTTGATGTGGCAGTCTGCGGGATGCCCATAGCTGTCAACACCATACCCCTTAGAGAGTCCTGCTTCTTCAGCAGCCATATCACCACCTTCAGGTTTACTCCTTTTGCAGAGAGAATGAACAGCTCCATATCGATACCTAGTATATGTTTTTTAGAAGCGTAGGTCACCCGGTGGATGCTCCTCGGTGATTTATAAGGCATGTGAATTTCAAATTTACCCATTCTCGCCTATTCTATCATCCTCGTTTAAAATCTATGGCAGCTCGTTCCATATCTGGCTCATATTGTTCCACTTAATTTTGCGTCGCCTGCTCTCTTTTACCATAATGTAGACATCTTATCATCAATAATGTTATCAACGGTCATCATTCCTCTTACCAGCACATCCGTGTGATTCGTCTTGCGCAACCACGACCCTCGTGTTTAGCCAAATGGATGCGCACCTTGGTATTCACGCATCAGTCCCCCAGACTGCTTTATCATCCAACGCTCTCTTTCAACTAGTTGGAGTGGTGAGACTACCCTTTGAACGGTTAGTCAAGTGGTCGGCCCACCTGTGTAGAGCTTCAGGCGGCTGCCATTCACTCTTCTTGGGAAGGGGTCTCCATTGAGTTTGGCAAGCTAAACCATGCCCCCATTGGTAACTTCTCTGACAACATAGGGTCCCAACCACTGCATGTGGAGTTTGGCTAGGAACGTTTCAAACTTACTGTCATATGGTAATACTAGATCGTTTTCCTTGAAAGTGTGCACCTTGATATGGTGGTCATGCCATGCTTTCTCGCACTGTTTCTACACTTTCTCATGGAATCCTGCCAAAAATATTTCCTCCTCCAGTTCTTCTGGCTACGTGAGCCTTTCTTCCAACACCCCGGGGTCTGCCATACCTATGATTGCCATGATCCACAGACTAGGCACATTATATTCCATAGGCATAATGGCTTCCTTGCCACAGACTAACCGAAACGGTGTCTGGCCTGTGAAGTTTTGACACGTGGTTCGGTATGCCCATAGCACAATAGGGATGCGGAAGTCCCAGTCATTTCATCATGCATTACAAACCTTAGTCAACACGGTCTCCAAATTTTTTTTGATTGCCTCAACGGTCCCATTTTCTTCTGGGTGGTATGGCGTACTCTATTGGTGATATATCTGGAATTCCTCAGTGAGTGCGCTGATAATTTCATTTAGAAAATGTGTTCCCCTATCACTCATGAGAATTTTGGGCCATCCAAACCTGGTCAGTACGTTCTCAAACAAGAACTTCACTGCTATTGCAGTTGTGCAATCCTTTACTGGCTATGCCTCTGCCCATCGGGTCAAATATTTGGTTGCAGTGATGATATAGTGCACGCTCGTCTTTCCTCACAGTTCAATAGGCCCAACGAACGCAATTGCCGATTTCTTAAATCACTATAGCGTCATCTGTGGCTAGAGTAGCATTTCATCTTTCGTGATGGTTTCCTCGTCCGTTGACATGCATCGCAAGCACGACAGTATGCTTTCGAATATTGATGCAGGGTGGGCCACCATAATCCTGCATGAAGAATCTTCCGGGTTGTGGCGTGACCCGCATAATGTCCGCTAGAAACCCCCCCATGTGCTTCGTCCAGGATCTGTCCTCGCTCAAACTCTAGGACATATCTACGTAATATTTCGTCATTTCCCATTTTGTAGAGGTGTCCTGCAAGCACGGTGAAGTTTGTTGCATGTATCACCAATTCCTTCCTTTTCTTAACAAAATATCCCTGCGGTGCAGTTCCTGTTGTTAAGAAGTGGATTATATCTTCAAAGTGACCATCCACTATGCGCACTGCATATAGCTGTGCATCTGAGAATCCATCCTCTAGATTTGTGGGTTCTTCACCAGTCTCAATTTCGGATAGGTTAAACAGGGCCTATGTTTAGACATCCTGGCTTTACGACAACCTCAAAGTCATACTCCTTGAATAATAGTAACCATCTACAAATGCACCCCCCCAACACAGGCTTGTTCACTAGGTATTTTAACATCGAGTGATTTGTATACATCTTAAAGTGGCCTCCAAGTAGATAGCGGCAGAATTTTTGAAGTGCGTATACCATCACTAATCCTTTGCACTCGGTAGTGGAGTAATTCTTCTCAAGTTTTGATAATCGGCGACTTACGAATGCAATCAAGTGGTTAATTCCCTCTGCTCTTGGTTGAGTAAAGACTACCCCCAATGCAATACACGATGCATCGACATGCACATGAAACTCGACATCCCATTTCTACAAGACCAATATAGGGGTTGATGCCATCTTTTCCTTGAGTGTCTCTAGACTTTTGTTGCATTCCTCATTCCAGCAATAAGTAGCATCCTTCTTCAACAATTTTTCCATCAGAGCTATGATATAGGTGTAGCTTTTGATGAACTTCCAATAGTAGCCTATGTGTCTGAGTGTGGCACGGAGTTGTCTGACACTTTGTGGTGCTTGTAGATTGAGTATGATGACGATCTTTTCCGGATCGACCATCAAGCCTTGTTACATGAAAAATTGTCACCATGACTTTATGTAATCAATATGAGTCTATCAACACTCATACATAGCTCCTTTGCAAGTCTTAAACCTCAGCTCTTCATATCAAGCTTTGAAAATGAGAGAAATTCCTTAAAAATCTCTAAAACTCTGGTTTCGCACTTTCTCTTAGCATTACCCGCGGTACCACATCCATTAGTCATGTCCCCTGCACACCTGACCACTCTGTATCTGCATTTATGGGTGCAAACCCCTATAAAAGTTAAAAAGGTGTGAGTTTATTCTTAAAAACTTACTTTCAGTCAATTCCAGAAGCTTTTAGAGGGAATCTTGCACTGGCAAGTTCGCTCCTTGAGGGTGCATGCATCCCATTCCTTAAGGAGCTAACCCCTTGATGTGAGGAGCTTATCCCCTTGAAGGAGGACTCTAACCCTTCAATGGTGGACCTGTAACCTCCTTCCTTTGCACTATAAAATGGAGCTTTGGGCTGGTTACTTGGAAAGGTTAAAAGCTAAATGTTTTTTAGGGTAAATGCTGTTGGAACTTAGTCTTCCTAATTGAGCTTTTGAGAGGAGAGATTACATACCTTTTGATTTCATTGGGAGGAGAGTGAGGCTTGTCAAAATAGAGGAGATTCCTGCTTGGATCCTGGGAAGAGCTTGTACAGCATCAAGGCACCAAGGTTGTAAAGTTCTTCTTTGTTAAAGTTAATACAATCGAGTTTATTTTTCTCAATGAGCTGTGTTTAATGGTTTATTTCATAGACTCCTTGATCACTATGATGAACATGATTTATTATATTAGCTATTTAGGTGTTCTTTGATGTGTGCCTGTTTGTGTTTGCAGATTATTAAAAGGAAACTCTTGGAAGCTGTTGGAGCAAGGCTGCCACAAACTAGCGTTTGACTTAAGGTAGGGTCTAAAACACCTCTTAGTTTTATTGATGAATTGTAATATGTTTAAAGAAAGGTAGATCTGCTTGTCCTACTTGTTGCTAGATATCAATTGATACTAGGGAGATCGGTCTTGTCTGCAAGAACGATTTATCCGCTTAACAAATTGGTGACTCCACTAGGGAAGGGTTTGATTGTTTAATTTTCCTTTACCTTTGATTCGAGAAACTTGATATTTTGTTTCTGGGTTTTACATGATGTGTGTGGGATTGGGTAGTTTTTCAGACCTGGATTGATTTTTTATTTTTTAGAATATTTTACGAGGACCACACGTTCTATTTAAGTTACAGTGCGGACCTATCCGCACTTTTACTTTACTGCACAGAGTGGTACTGCACCTGGTTTCACTGGGGGCCTACGGACCCTGTCAAAATTTTTGAAAATCTTGAAATCTTTTCGTCCAGTTTAGTTTAGATTCTTTTTGTTACTTTTATCCTCTACCTAGATCTACATATATCCTATTAAAAGTCCCTCATAAGTAAGTTCCATTGGTGTTGTGTTTTGAATGAATTTCTAGAAGTTTTTGCATGCTTGGTTTGGTCTTCACTCAGCCTTTGTCGTGACTTGAAGCTTAGAATCCTAAGAGACCTTAGATCACCCTAGAATCTTTTGTTTTCTTGATAAGTCTGGCTGGTTTGTGAGATCTTCCTTTCGTGAGAAATCGATTTTGTTTCTCTTTGCAAAATTGAACTTGCTCATAAGTTGTGAATTTCATTTTCTATAAAATCATAGCTGGGTGTTTTTGGTTGATTTGTCTTGCTGAATGAATTAATCCTTAGTTTGCTGAATAACTAAGTAGAAACATCCTCAAAAAACAGTTGAAGCTTTTATTTCAATTAGTTTTAAAAAATTTAGATCTCAAGATTAGATTTTTTAATAATTTTGAGTGTGTTTTCTAGAAAGTCTAGTTTCTCTTTTGAAAAAATTGTTTTTCTAGTTTTGAGTGTTGAAACGAAAAGGGATTTATTTCGTGAGCATAATTAGTAGCTTCGTTTGAGTGTATTGAAAAAGAAAAAGACAAAAAGTTTTTCTTTTCGTTTTTATGTTGAAGGAATGTTTTGCTTTCAAGAAATTTCATTCTCAACTCTTCCTTTAGCTAGTGATTCATTGAAAAGGACAAGAATTGGTCATCTTAGGTGCATTTTTTAGTGTTTTGGAGTCGAGTCTTCACACCACTAAGTTTCATCTCCATACCTTTTGGCTTAAGAAACAACCAATAAAATTAACGCTTAATTAAAATTCATCTAGCAATCTTTTATTCTAGGGCTCTTATTCACCAACATAGCTTAGGCTAGTATCTTGGAGTAGCGAGTAATTAACTCTCCAAGATAGTTAAAACAAACAATTAGCTGATCTTGCGGTAGGAATAAATTCCAATTGTTACATCTATGCTCTGGGAAAGCTCCTCTTAAAGGAGAAGCACGAGATCATATCTGAACCAGTGAGGTAATCAATCCTTCCTCATTGGGAATGATAGAAGATATTCACGTATTAAAAAGGTAAACCTCAGATTGACCATTTTCGAGGAGCCTGGGGTCACTTGTTGGTAAACCTTGGATTATGTCAAGGAGCCTTCAAGGGGATTGAGCTTGTTACTCTGCCCTTGCGTGCGTATTGGATCGTAGGCTCTTCCCCCGGGTATATTTGTTTCTGTTGGTAACCTTAGTGGCCATTATCTTTAGGATTCTTCCTAAGGTGACGATAGAGGGAAGATCCCACTGTACCTGGAGCAGACGTCGACTAGACTCACTTGGACTCTCTGAGGGGTTATCTTCACTCGAGATGGTTTTGTGGAGAAACTTGTGTCAATCTGTTTCATTAAGTAGGTTGTTGGGGTAACTTTTCCAACTACCATTCTGTATTGAATTCTGCGAGGTTGGATTTCATCACCAACTAGTGTTTTCGCTATGGAAAAATACTGTTTGTGTGTGGTTTGAACTCTTAGATTGCTAGGTGTGTGATTCAATTGTTTGGTTCTTTAGAGACTTTAGGTGATTTTTCTTGAGATTTTCTTTGTTTTCGTGTGAAGTAATTAATTAATTAATCATGGTTGAATTATCGAGACAATCCCATAGACTTCAAGGGCAGCCTCCCGAATATACGCCAAGTCAGCTTGAAGGGCTAAGAGCTCTTGTCACACCTAGTGAAAGTAGAGTTGGGTCACCAGAGGCTGGAGAATCATCTTTGGTTATTCATCCTGATTATCACGTTCTAGCAACAAAGTATATTTTTGAACTGCTTTTAGTTTCCGAGCTTACTGGTAGCTTTTCTTCTACTGGTGAACTCGTTGAGGAACCTGAAATTTATGAACCTGAAACTGAACCTGCTGCTACTCCATCCTCAGGATTTACTTCTCTAGTTTCTAGTGGTCATGGTTCACCCAGGGTAGGAAGTGTCATTACCCAGAATCTTCTAAGGGGACTCATTTCTATTGAAGAACTTGTTATTCCCGATGAGAATATAACTCCCCTTGAAAATCAACCGACTATAGAACTGAGGGAGTGCGAATCTATCTTTTACAGTCCTTTTCGAAGTGACACTTGGTATGTATATTTGACAAACCTTTTAGAAAATTCGGGTCTTGCTGCTTCACCACCTCGTATTCCTTTTCATCCAATGCCCAGAGGTTATTATCCTCCTTCGAATATGTCAAACCGGTCATCCATGTTTTCTCAAAATCCGAAAACATTTTTATATGGCGGTCCTTCTGTTCTGTCTGGGTATCGGTCAGTTTCTAGTACTTTTTCGAAAGCATCTCCTCAACCCATCGAACATGGGGTATCAACTGGTCATAACGGAACTCCATCGTTGAGTGTAGAAGAAATTCTTATGATGTATGGTGCTATTCCCAATCTGAAACCTCAAGGTAGTCAGATTCCGCCTGGGGGGCAACCTCAAGGTAATCAATTTCCGCCTAGGGGGCAACCTCAGGGCAGTCAAATACCACCTGGGGGGCAACCTCAAGGCAGTCAAATTCCACCTGGGGGGCAACCTCAAGGTCAATACATACCTCAAGGTCAACCCCAGACTCAATATATGCCTCAAGGTCAACCTCAGACTCAGTATATGCCTCAAGGTCAACCCCAGTATCAATATATACCTCAAGGTCAACCCCAGTTTTCATACGTGCCTAAAGGTTATCAACCTCAAGGTCAGTATCAATATTAAGGTTTCCAACCACCTTCTGGTCAACCATTTGTTCAACGAACTGGAAATTACCTGTCCTACACTCAACTTGGTTATGGTGCTCAATATGCTCAACCTGTTATGGGCCCTTACCCCAGAATGAATATGGCGTGGGATCCATCTCAAACTCAACAAATTTTGCAACCCAACGTGCAGTTGTCATCTCAACCTGGACAACCCATGGTTTCTGGTTCAACCCAACAACCCGTCTAGTCTACTATTCAAACTTCTACACCTGGTGTAATTCATTAGCCTGGGCCTAGTTCACCTCGAACTCCGCCTGAATCGACTACTGCAACTACCACAACTTTTGTTCAATCTACCCCACCTACTTCTGGAGTATCGACAGCTTTGGTTTCTACTATTCCTGTATCAACTCCTTAGACCTCTGTACCCCAATTTGGACCTACATTCCAGACTTCAGTTCAGATGCCTGTAGGACAACCTGGTCCAAGTACAGTTGTCACAAGTCAACCTCAATTTACTTATTAACCGTACCAGGGACATTATCAATACGGTCCTGCTGTGCAAGGTCCAGTTTATCAGTATCAATCGTACCCTCGGTATACATATCAACAACCTCAATCTCAACAACCCCAGTTTGGTCCAGTTAATCCTAGTTTTCTGGGAGGATATAATATTCCAAATGCAAATCCAATTCCAGGTTATCCTGGGTATCCTCCTCCTAGAGCTAGTCTTGTGTCCCAAGGTTTTCGAGACCCTAACCGTCAGTTACCGTTCATCGCAACTTTGGATTTACCTGACTTGTCGCACCTTATGAACGATCCAATTTATTATCTTCTGTACTAGCCGCCAATGCCTAATAAGTTGCCCAGTGATATTCCCATGTTTGAGGGTAAATCTAGAGAGGACCCGTCGAACCATGTGATGACCTATCACCTCTGGTGTGCATCAAATTCCATTATAGATGATTCATTTCACTTAAGGTTTTTTAAACGCACTCTAATTGGTCTTGCAGTTAAGTGGTACATTGAGTTGCTACGAAGCTCTTTTTATAATTTTAGTTAGTTAGCTACTTCGTTCTTGACTCATTTTCAGTTGCCTGTCAGATATGAAAATGGCACGGACTTATTAACTTCATTAAAACAGTCAATGTCTACATATACATTCTATCGGCGTGGGCTGGATTCTGTTTTCTGTCGTTGTTTAACTCATGAGGAAGCTGAAAGGTTTTGAATGACTATCACTCTAGAGCGTGTGGCGGTCATATGTTTGGGTATGCCACAACCCAAAAAATATTGCGCTCTAGTTATTTCTAGCCATCGTTATTTAAAGATTGTATAAATGCAGTCCATAAATGCCACAATTGCCAAATTTTTTATCAAAATATGTGTACTCCACCCACTCCTCTCCACCCTATCATTGCCATTGGTCCTTTTGCAAAATGGGGTATCGATTTTATTACATGTAACCCTCACTCGGTCGGGGGGAATGCGTATATCATCCTTGCGGTAGATTATTTTACCAAGTGGGCCGAGGTGATGCCTACATTTTCGGCAGACGGTAAAACTGCTGCTATTTTCGTTTTCAATCATATAATTTCTAGGTTCGGTGTTCCTTAAGCGATTATCACTGATCATGGGAGCCATTTCCGAAACATCATGATGACTGAGCTAGCAGATCAACTTGGCCTGCATCACGATAGCTCTACTCCATATTACCCACAGGCTAATGGTTTGGTTGAGACAATCAACAAAGTTCTAGTCACAATGATCCGACGAATCATTGGAATTCCTCAGTCAAATTGGAATAACATGTTATTTTCAGTGCTTTGGGCATATCGAACCTCAATCAAAACATCAATAGGTTTTACTCCTTTTCAGCTTGTTTACGGGTTGGAAGCCGTGTTACCCATTGAATGCGAAATTCCGTCGTTACAATTAGCCATAGAATTACTTCCAGCCACTTCCGAAGAGGAAAAACGTTTGTTGTACTTAGCTCAATTAGATGAGAATTGACGTGATGCTACTTTAGCAATCGAGACTCGCGCAAAAAGGATAAAAGCTCAGTATGATCGAAATGTTACACCTCGTAATTTTTTGGAAGGGGACCTAGTTTTATTATACGATCAAGCTAATGATAAGCTAGGGGCTGGAAAATTCGTACCCATGTGGCATGGTCCTTTTGCTGTTAAGTGAAAGCTGGCCAAAGGGGCCTATGAATTAGTAGATTTTGACGGTGTCTCTTTAGGTAAACCCAGAAATGGGATTTATCTGAAAAGATATTATGCTTAAAGTTTGGTGTGGATATTCTTGTTAGAATAGATTTCTTTCTAGTTGGTGTGCTTTAGATTAGAAAGTGTGCCTAGTTTAGAGAGTGTTTTGTCATTATTCCTGCTTATCTTGGTTTTACTCTTGATATTGCACATGTCAGCGTCTTCTCAAACATACATTGTTTTTGCTGATGGTGCTTGTCGTAGTACACGGAATATTTCTTCCGCAGCTTGGGTTATCTATTCACCCTTTGACAATTTAGTATCTATGCATGGGGTAAGCCTTGGTCAAACAACAAATAACATTGCAGAGTATAGTGCAGTGATTGAGTTATTATCCGAATCCATCTCATTTGGGATTCGGAGTTTAATTGTAAGGTTAGATTTTGAACTCATTGTATTACAGCTTAACAGGGTTTATGCCATTAGAAATCCAGTATTATTAAGATTATTTTTGAGAGTTCGTCTCTTGGAACGTGAATTTGACTACATTGAATATCAACATATTCCATGATATTTAAACACATTAGCAGATGTAGTTTCTTCTCAAATGTTAAATAGACATTTAAAATAATCAAAACATTAAATTTAAAAGCATTCCATAAACATGTTATACAAGATAACCAGTAATAGTGATATATCATAGCATAGAAGTGTGTCAAAATATACATCGTTTTCGAACATAGGTTAAAAAACACCTTATGATCGGAAAAAATGATAGCACAAAAAGATATAAATGTCATATGAAGTCGACAAATTCAGTCATCCTATCCCTGATGATCATCACGATAAGAAACCACTGCTCGGGCTACCCTACAAAGGAACCTCCTAAAAGTTCCTGGAACCTCAATCACATAGCGCTGAAGCCTAAGAGGAATATCAACTATGCTAGTATCTGGAATATCTACTGTTAAGCACTCTAGATGAGTCTCCAATTCAGCCAAGATCTCTGCGGATTGATCCTGTGGGGCTGGTGCCGCAACAGCAGCGTGTCTTCTCTCATAGGGAGGGAGAGCAGCTGGTCGCCATGGACCCACATCTGCATTTAAAACTTTTTACTATCATTTTGTGGACAATTTTAAAAACAAAAAAAATATATAAATTAAAATTGTTGAAAACAATTTTACCTGTATCATCCCATTGCTCTCCTAGTGGAAGAGCCATGTTTGGATCACCATGATAATCCATCCCAACATATGGAAAATCCTGTATCACGAAAAGTTGGTTTCCCAACCAACGAAAATACTCAGGTGGGAATCGAGCAACCTCAGTGCCCTCCTCAGGATGATGGGCCATGACTACAACCCAACGCATAATCCTAGGATCTCGTGGAAGTCCAACCTCAACAGTAAGTTGTTGTGGAACCAGCATAGGTACCCTCTCTAAGGAAAAGCTCACAACTAAGTAACCATATCCAAAGTTCTTTAGTTGTCCATTCTTTGCCCTAGTCGGTTGGCCTTTCACATTGGCCAACACAGCATCGCACCAGTTGAAGATGGTGCCACAGAAGCAGTCTACTACCATGCGCATTTGGGAACAAGTAGCTAGATGCAATGCTGCGCTCCCACATAGTCTAGTGACAGTAAATGTGATCACCTTAAGTTCAGGACGGGTGATGGTCTTAACATCTATCCGTTTGTCTGCAGTTTGGACATTGCAAAACTCTAGTCGGAGACTAGTGACAGACTGGCCACTTGGCCTAGATCCGAATAGAGATAATCCTTCACCTCTATTCGGCAAACCAGTCAAAAAATAAATTTCCTCAGGCTCGATTTCGAGCCAGAGACCACCAATAATGAAACACTGGTCCTACGTGCTCCACCTGTCTACCAGCCATTGTAAAAAGTCCACCTGTGCCCTCATGCCAGGTATGGCCCAAAATTACAGTAGTCCACAAGCTCTTAAAGCCTGTATTGAAGGTGGATGAAGTATTGCGGCTTGATCCACATCTTCGTGTTCTCTTTCCCGCCAAACAAGCATCTTGTGTATCTGCATTGCAAAATAGGCAGTTTATAATTTTTTAATTTCAAAACATTTAGGCAGAAATGAGAAAATATAGGGTTTCAAAACGCGTTTCGCGGGGTCCGCACCTGCCAGGTTAGGGACAGTGCATAGGTTCGCACTCGTCCTTAAGGGCAGGTGCGGGACCCCGACTCTTTTGTTTGTACGAAAAAGTCGAGGTTCGCAGGGTACACATGGTACGCCTGCGCAACCCCCGCGAGCAATTTTTAACCATAAATTTCTTTAAAAAATGAATTTTAAAGCCCTAAAAATGAAAATGAAACAGATGAAATGCAAGTCAGGGACGATGTGGATTACCTAAAGAGAACAGTTCTCGATTCCAGTGGTCAGATTTTCCGCAATCTCCATAGGAAGTTTTCCTACCAAAAGCTCTTTCTTTTACTCCAAAGTCGAACAGTGAAAATGAATTTGCAAAAGCCCTTTTTATAAGATTTTTTGAATAAATGAATTTTTAAATTATTTATTTTTTACTTTAAAAAGGTCGCTTTTGGTACGTTTTTATTAATTTTTAAATAGATATGAGTAATGTTTGCAGTTTTTGTGCAGAATATTGGGTGTTTGGGGAGAATTGATTATTTTCAACAAAAAACATAGGAGTCCTCTTTTAAGCTCTTTTCTGACTCATAAAATATGAAAAGATTGCCGCGTTTTTCTTTTAGACTCGTTAAAATGGAATTAAAAGCACGGTCCACTTACATCTCTTTTCTGGCCGTATAAACATGAAAAGATTGCCGGACTTTTGTCGTTTCAAGTTCGATATTGGTAATAAAATGATGTGTTTTCGATCGCTTTTTTACTTTTTCAGTTTGAAGACACTAATTATGAAAAGTACTCCTTGATTGTAATGGTCAAGCGGTTCTCTCAAGTATTATTTTATACTTTTTCGAGCTTGGGAGACACAAATTTACGAAAAAGGATAACCATGGAGTTTTCTTAAGTTTTTCTTCTGACTCCCTAAAATTGAAAAACACCGAGTTTCTCCTATACTAGACTCCTTAAAATTTAACAGTAAAGGACCTGTTCAATTACAAACAGGAACGTACCACTCCTTCTTAGGGTTCGAATTTTAAACTAAGTTGGACTCATCCGAAGGATGAGCTTATAACCAAGCAAATGTTATCCTCCTCAAGCTTGTCAAAAATAAAGAGGTACTTGCTAGAAATGGTGGGGGAAAGAGAGAATAATGAACCTGATTGTTATACTTTGTCTTTTGAAAAGTAGTTAGCCACTCTTGAACACGACACTTTTCATTCACTTGGGTTGGGAAATCCTTTGCCTAACAATTAATCAAACCATATTGAAAGTCTTCAGCTAGTTTCTGGGTATTAGCTTTAGGTCAATTGTCACCAGATCATCTGCAGTGTCGTTATGTGTTCAAGAGGTCAGTTCAAATAAACCATTCATTTGAGAAATATCTGTCATCCATCTTGACCATCCCTGAGTTAGTCCTTGCCAAATACATTTCTTCAAAACTTGATCTATGATTTCGTGTTGTGGGCTTGCCTACGACGGATCGCTTTCTATCGACTCCAACTCATTATCTAGAAAGATGATCTAGAAATCGTCAGTACCTTGGAATCTACATGCCTCAATGGCAGGTTTCTCACCTTTGATGACAGGTTGCATCATTGACCTTCGATCAAAGGATTATGTGACGTGTTCGACATTGACTCATTCATTGACATTTCATGGATTGTACTGAGTACTTTGAGGGCCATTGACATTAATGGTGGTTCCTCTCACACTTGTTAACAGTTTACATCATTGACTGGTAATCAAGTGGTTTCTACCATGTTCGACTTTGACACATTCATTCACATCGATAGAATCGTACTAGTCGGGAAGCAAAAATGAAGACCCTAGATCTAGTTTCCACCATCCAGGCTATGAGGAATTTTGTTATTCCTTATAGAGTGTACTATTCATAAGCAGATGGCTGCATCCATACTGTGTCTATATATGTCTATACTTGTATTACAAAATCATTCCTATATCAGAGCAGTTTAGATAGTTTCTAATCAGTTTTGATCTGAGTATGGGAATGCCTACCGCAGTGATGATATGATCATATATATATATTTTGCATTGAATGTTTTTACAGGTTCCGACCGGGGTATCCACAGGAAGATCCTTGAAATGATAAAGTACTTCACTCTTCTTAGATGAAAAAAACCATCCTCATCTATTATAGACTTCGCACTTTAGGGGGAAATTTGTTACACGGACAATTGTCACCATGACTTTCTATAATCAATATGAGTCTATCAACACTCATACATACCTCCTTTGCAAGTCTTAAACCTCAGCTCTGCATATCAAGCTTTGAAAATGAGATAAAGTCCTTAAAAATCTCTAAAAATCTGGTTTCGCACTCTCTTAGCATTACCTACGGTACTGCATCCATTGGTCATGTCCCCTGCGCACCTGACCGCTCTGTATCTGCATTTATGGGTGCGAACCCCTGTAAAAGATAAAAAGGCATGAGTTTATTCTTAAAAACTCACTTTGAGTCAATTCTGGAAGCTTCTAGACGGAATCTTGCGCTGGCAAGTTCGCCCCTTGAGGGTGCATGCATCCCATTCCTTAAGGAGCTAACCCCTTGATGTGAGGAGCTTATCCCCTTGAAGGAGGATTCTATCCCTTCAATGGTGGACCTGTAACCTCCTTCCTTTGCACTATAAAATGGAGCTTTGGGCTGGGTACTTGGAAAGGTTGAAAGCTAAATTTTTTTTAGGGTAAATGCTGCTGGAACTTAGTCTTCCTAATTGAGCTTTTGAGAGGAGACATTACATACCTTTTGATCTCATTAGGAGGAGAGTGAGGCTTGTCAAAATAGAGGAGATTCCTGCTTGGACCCTGGGAAGAGCTTGTACAGCATCAAGGCACCAAGGTTGTAAAGTTCTTCTTTGTTAAAGTTAATACAATCAAGTTTATTTTTCTCAATGAGCTATGTTTAATGGTTTATTTCATAGACTCTTTGATCATTATGATGAACATGATTTATTATATTAGCTATGCAGGTGTTCTTTGATGTGTGCCTGTTTGTGTTTGCAGATTATTAAAAGGAAAGTCTTGGAAGTTGTTGGAGCAAGGCTACCACAAACTAGCATTGGACTTAAGGTAGGGTCTAAAACACCTCTTAGTTTTTATTGATGAATCATAATATGTTTAGAGAAACGTAGATTTTCCTGTCCTGCTTGTTGCTAGATATCAATTGATACTAGGGAGATCGGTCTTGTCCGCAAGGACGATTTATCCGCTTAAGAGGCCTTGCTTACAGACCACATGGCCTAGCAGGTTCCTGAATGGAACAAGGAAAGTACACTTCTTTAAGTTTACTGCAATCTAGTGTCGACGGCAAGTATCTAGCATCAACTATAAGCTCGCTGCGTGCTTCTTAACCAATCCAAACACAGTCCAATCATCAAGATAGATCGTTAAGAACTTGTGTATAAATTCTTTGAATGCTGCTACCAATATTCGTGAAAATATCGTGGGTGCATTCTTTAGTCCAAAGGGCATCACCGTGTACTGAAAGCACCCCCATTTAGTGGTGAACATCATTTTACTCCTATCCTCTAGCATGATCTTGATCTGGTGGTATCCTAAGAATCCATCCATGAAGAAGTAAGCTTCCTGCCCCCCCACATTTTCCAGTACCTCACCTGTAAACAGAGTTGGAATCTATGCAGATACAAATCTCACCCTTCTGTTTCTTCTCCTGCACAACCATCAGACTCCTCAACTGGCTCAATGATTCTTGCTACCAGCATCTTGTCTAGTTCTTCATGGACCTTTGCTTTATATTTTGGGTTCAATCGGTATGGTCGCTGCTTAACTGGTTTCACATCTGGCTTCAATGTTATCTTCATCATTCCCAGGTCTCCTAGGATTCCTTTTAGCTCCGTGATTTTTGTTGTGAATAAATCTTGATATTCACGAAGCAATTCGACAACCTTTTCCACTGTGGCATCGTCCCAACAGTCCCCAAGCGTTGCATACTTCGGCTTGTCTTCTATTCCAATATTGACTTGTCTCGTTTTCATTGACATCGTGATATCTGAATCTTCGATTTTGGGTCCGTGCACGTCACGACTCCCCTTTGATTCCGGAATATTGACGTTTCACGAATCATCCTTATCATCTTTTGCCTGAAAATTATAGCATTCAAGAGCATAGCTCAGCTATCACAACTAGTCGGGTTGCATAGTTTATTTTGGTTCCAGTGGTGTCTTGAAAATGGCAGCCTTTACCAGCTATAATGCGTCATCCACAGGATCCATCCATTGATCTTCAAAGAGGAATATCGACAAGAACCCTTCGCACAAGATATCCCACTTGCCTGTGTCGTGCTGGACCTTTGCTTCAGTATACCAGTTTCTGGGAATGACGTCTAAGGTGTGATAAAATAAGTGCACCCATTCTAGCTAAGGTTCTTCGTCGTAGCCTTTCATCCATCTGGTAAGGTGCATGCACAGGTCATCACGTCCATCGTATTTCTCCGTTAAGTGTAATTCCGACTTCCCAAATCTAATCTTCATCATACGTCTGCAGACACGCCAATCTTCGAACGCCCCTTCATGTGTTCCCCACCATCACGCAAGCGTCGCGCGCAACGCCCACCTCATCGCATCAAACTGCTGGTGCTCTGGCACTGTGACTTCAAATTTGGTCAAGAATTTGTCTATTATTGTCAGCCCATCATATGTCGGCATTTCGCGATCCTGGGCCTTCACATAGTATAGAGATTTAGTCACCATGTTGCAATGTAGTGTGGTCACTTCGTTCAACCTGTTGTGCCACTTATCGTCTTCCTCATCTGACTCGGAAATGCAAGATTCTCCATAGCCTCGTGATATTCTTCTATACTCGATTGTTTCGACCCCTCCTCGCCTTTGCGCAGCCATTCTGTAACTACAATCTATGTTGTCGTCGCTTTCCCTGTCGTGCACAGGTTCAATCTTGCACAGTCCTTCAGCCGGATCTAGTGGAATGACCATGCGAAGTGACTTTGTTTCAAATACCATTGTCTGCATATTTAAATTAATAATCCCATTCATGTCAGTGGCCTATTCTATCCCTAATAACACAAGATAGGGTGTACTTTCATCCATGAGCTCAATAACTTCAAAGTCCGTCCGAGTACTTGCACCGTCAAGGTCTATCGGAACTCCTTGCAACCTTCCCATGGGCAGTACCTTCTGCTGATTTTCCATCCACATTTGGATATGGGGCCATTGTAGCGTAGGCTTACCCATGTTCTCCCAAGTCTGTTTAGGTAGTACATTGGCATCTGAACCTAGATCTAGAATGACCTAATCCATTTCATACTTGTCGATCTATGCTATTAGTCACATTTCCCTCCCAGTCCATGATGCATGTCTTCCAAACTTTCGAACAACATGAGGTTCACTCCATCCTACGCATCTATTTATCAACTCCCTCAAGCCTTTAACTACCCTTTTGTCACGAAGCAATTTTATACATGTCTCTAAAAAGGTACTTATCATTGAGGGATCCTTATCTGCTTCCGGCTAATCCCTACTACCTGGAGTAGAGACCTCTGCGAAGCTCCCTTGAGCTTCTAGATATGTCTCCTTACTAGTCCCTAAGTTCCTTTCATCTTCTCCTGTGGCCATGCCACTTCTCAGTACCATGTTGACTTTGGGATCTTCCTCGTGGGGTTCAGACCTCATCATCTGCACATTTTGGGTCATTGTTGGTTGCACTGTCCTTTTTTCGTGAATTTGTGCTATCAGCGTAAGACAATCTATCAGCTCATGATCGAATTGCTCACAGTAACTGTACGAAATTCTAGTTGGGTTGGTACAATCCTGTGCGTAATGTCCTGGTCCCCCGCAGTTGTAGCAGATTAGCTACTTGCGACCCCTTCCTAGCCCCATTCCACCTAGTCCTTGTCCTCGGCCCTGGAACCCAATGCGTGCAATCGCCGCAGGTGGATCCTGACCTTGTGCCTCAGTCTACATTCTGTAAGCAAGTGACTAGTCCATTAACAATTGGTAACTATGACAGTCTCTTTCCTCGTGGCCAACCAACCTACAAAAGTTGCAAAATAGCTGCTGGGGGGTCTGGTTGTATTTTCGTAATAGATGACAGTTATCAATGTTGTGCTTTCCTCCCATCTGACAGTTGCACTCCAGAGTGGGGTTGTGGTGCTCAGTCCTACCTGTGCCTCTGGTCACAATAGCACTGGGCCCCCTATTGCCACAAAATTCACTGAGACTAGGCAGTGATCTTTATCGTGTCCCTAGCTTCTACACTTTATGCACCATATTTCCTCTTGGACTTCCAATCACGGTACCTGTTCTTGTTTTAACTTCTTCATTTCCAAACACAAATTTTGGATCTGCACTTGGATTTGCTAAACTCCCAACCCCGGGTCTTGTAACAGAGTTTCATGTAACCTCATTGCTGTCTCTAGTGCTTCGGCCTGGGTTGAGATCTTCTGTTGTGATAAAGTCATCCTCAGATGTGGTGCTAAGGATTTCATAAACCAAGCGCAGTGTTGCACATCCGTCAATGTCATGTTAGCCTCACGAATAGTACTTTTCAGTCTTTGGTCCAAATCCCACAAGGTTTCACCAGACATCATCGCAATCTCTTTGAACCCTATAATCGACTGTGTTTCTGACTTTGGCCAGCTAAACTCCTTCTTCAATTCGGTCTAGACTTTTGTTGTCCCCGCCATTGGGTGATCATTCGAGTACTTTATGTACCATGTAAGTGCTCGATCCTGCAACGCGCTGACTAAGGTAGCCTTTCTAATATTATCATCCGAAATTCATTGCACATTCCATACAGATTTTAACACGAACTAGAATTGTTCTGGGTCTTCGCCTCTTGCTCATTTGAATATCAGTAACTGGATCACGCTCATCATTGTTACCCTTGAACTACTACAGTTCCTAGTCCCTTCACTCCTTTAGTTCTTTTCTCTATAGAGTCCCTGCATTTCATACCAGACACCCCTTAGGCAGATCTCGATCCTGGCAACAGAACCATTTGTTGGCTTATATGGGCTTGACTCAAGTTCAAAAGAATTATTTAGCCAAGCAAATCCTGTAGCTACTGGCCCTTTTGGCAATAGCTTGCGAAGCATAGACTGAGATCTCACCCGAGGTAGCAATGGAGGGTGTTGGAACCAGGTTTCTGCACCCTTGGGATGTCTAGATGTGATTTGGAGGCTTCACGCCCCATTCTGCAGCTTTGTGTTGTGTTGTATTCGTGCAAATCCAGAATACCTCTTACTGTCTATTAATGCGCAGTCTATAGATCTAATCTAGAGGAAGAAGTATTGCAACCCAGATCTACTTTAAAGTGGCCCTTAAGCAAACATTTATCACTTTTATTCAGTTCGCAGATTAAGATTTAAACCCATATTCACAAGTATTCAATAAGCAGTGCACATAAATAAAAACAGTCTTATTAACCATACAAAATGCCAGATTCGCAATAATTCAGAGATCACAAATAATTCTCAGAATGAACTTATCTTTATTTCCACTTCTCACCCGTACAACCAAATCCGCCCTGCGCACTCAACTGCAGGGGTCCGTGCACACTACTGTGGACTCTTCTAGGCCTCTATGCACACAGCTGCAGAGCCTCTGTCCTCTACCCAAACCCTTGACTTGGACTTACAAATGCTTTCAAAGTGCTTCCCTCAACAACCCATTACAATTTAGATCCAAGATCATGCCTCAACAAGAACTGCCTTTTCCTTAGAGAGCTGTGCTCTATTTATACCTTCCTATGGTCCGCGGATTGACGTACTTCCTATTATTTTACATTATTTCTTGGGCGGACAACCCTTTGACTCAACGTTTTACATTTTTCACTCCACATACTTCGGAGTTTTTACAATAATTTAATCCTAATTTCTAGGCTTTCTGCTCCAAAACCGTTATGTGGGACCTCCACTACCCATCATTTTTGTCTTGTAGTTAATTGCTCAATCACATTTTGTTTATATATATATGTATGTGTGTGTGTGTGTGTGCGCGCGCGCTAATTTGTTATTATAATAATGTTTTTTTTTTTAATTTAAAATTGGAATACCTCAAAATATCATGAAACTAAGTATATTAAACAACAATCTAACTTAAACTTGTTCTGCAGTAAATGGTCTTAATCTGCCCAGTAGGAAACCAGATATTTTTGACCACCTACTAATTGAGTAATTTGTCCAAAATGATAAAAAAATTAACAATATTAACGTGATAACTGCATCTACTATAGTATTGTAAAGAAAAAATGTGCAAACTAACATTTAGAAAATCATGAGTCTAATGAGGTGACACATATTGGATGTTTTGCACTAGAGCATATAGGTACTAGAGGAACATGATCACACTGGAGTTCACACTCTATATGATCCAACCTTGTGTCTAGTCTTTCTAAGTACATCCATTGGTTTCTATAAGCATGTTTGATGCCTTCCAAACCTGCAAAAATATTATATTTTTCTTCATTTTTATCCTTTAAGACCTTTCCTAAAAGAGTCTTCATATTCCAAGAGAAACTTACTCCAGTATCTCAAAGTCTAAGAAATATTTTCTACCTTTAGAAACAAGGGATTCCAAATGGTGGATCTCATTTTACTTTTCAGGGGGGCGACAAAATGATAGGTTTCAGTAGCCTCCTAGGGCTTAAGTTAGGGACATTTTTTACACTATGGGCCATGGCCTCCACATCTATGTCAATTTTGCATTCTCTCTCTTTTCATATTGACCGGAAGAGTTTTGCGCCAAAGTTCCACATTGAAATTATCAATGGATAGGGACTGAAGGCATATGTAAGCAAGACCAAAGCTAGTTGCAGGATAGGGGACTCATAATATAGGTAAGGAAAGGCTAGACTTGGGACTAGGTATAACAAGAAAAATCGTAAGTATCAAGACCAAAAAAAGAAATATGTGGTCAAGGAAATAGTCATCTTGTCATAGCAAGGAAAAAAATAGCCATTGTAGTTTCTGAGTAGACATTCAAGGCTCCAATAACATACAGGACCACCCCCATACCAAAATCAGAAGTTGGTCAAGATGCTGATACATAAATTGATAGAGCTATGAGGGTTAACAATTATCGAGAACCAAGAAATCGTTGTGGAATCAAGTTGCAAAGTTTTAGTGGATGAAGTGAATTATGTCATGTTAGTTAGTCAAGGAGCCAACGTAGCATCAATCCCTTTAAGTATTGTAATCACCCCTCACTACTTCCTTCTAGTGCTCAATTCCCCTCAACTCTAGCATCGAGTTCTCAACCAAACGAATTAAGGATAGGGCTAAGCTAATAACAATTCTCTCATAAATTGCTCCAGAAATAGACATAATGAATTTCCCTAGAATCAGTTATCGAGAAGTTATTATTTTACTTCATAAAACTCCCTTTAGCTTTTAACCATCCTTGTTGTGGTGGAGAAGCCAACTTCCCTTAGCCCCATCCCCACCCACTCTCGCTTCGACATTGGAATTGGTCGATCACGTCCAAACTAAAAATCTACATGTTGTATTCCACGGCATCACTTATATCAATCAGTCACATGATTGAGGTTAAAGGCATGTGGCCACACCACCCTTACATTTATTAATCGCTCATTAGTGAGGTGGGAGACTCCATCCCCAATCCCACTCAACTCCTCAAATATCACCCCATTAAGGATTATAATAATGTATTTTTAAATAATTATATTTCTAACATTCTTATTGCTAAATAAAATTTGTTAGAATTATATGTGTAAAAGTGTCATGATTATTCATTTCATAATTATTACTAAAAATTTTATTTTATTTATAAAACTTCGAAGTGCCCACTTAAAACGGAATGAAGACCGAAAGATTTTATAAATATTGGATCGCATATATGTAATGTTAATTCATTAAAACTTCGAAGTGACCGCTCTAAAAGAATGAAGACAGAAAGATTTTATAATATTATATCATAGATTTGTAATATTAATTCATTAAAAATGGTATGGTACATAATTTACTATATGTGAAGGGGTAGTTATGAGATTTTTTTTTTAATTTTATTATTTTAAATTATTTTTTCTATTTTAAATAATCAGGTTAATATTTTTAATTAATTATAAAGTTGGATATAATTTTTATAAAAATCAATTTTATTTTTTTTAAACTTTAATAAAGCTTATATATATTCTTTTAATTTTTTAAAGCTAATAAAAAGTCAAATTTTTTTACTAAACTAAAAACAATATAACCCGCCTCAAGTAGATATAATAAATAGTAAACTTATATCCTATGAGAAGAGGAAGAGAACCTTCCTCTTCATATTATTTATTTTTCATATTTTTCATTTTCATCTATTAATATTTTTAGAAGGATTTTGTATCTAGTAATGTGGGGTTTATTAATTTATTATTTCTTGGAGAAAGTGTGGGGATTATTAACTTCTTATTTATAAATAGCAAGTTTCTTTTTTTATAATTTGTTTCAAGTTAGGTTTTTTTACTTATTTATTGATATCTTTTAATTTTAGCTTGTGTCTAGTTCAAAAAATATTTTTAAGGATATATAACGAATTTAAGGATAAATTTAATAAATACTCAATCATATGCATGATATCAAATTTAAAAACATTTCAAATGTATTTTTATATAAAAATATAGAGAATTGTAGCATCTCATAAACATGGTAGAAAATTGACTTTTTGGTTCATGCATGATAGAATCCAACCAAAGGGAATGGAGGCAAGGCTTCATACCTTTTAATTAAGAATTAATCAATAGAATGCAATAAAGGTACCAATACTTGTACAACAAACTATACATGCATTCAACACAGTATTTCAAATCTTCCCACATTATTATTACATTGTTGAGAACTCATTTCTACGAGCGCGGCTCAACATTATCATAATAAGTAATCCTTGTAACCAAAATTTTAGTGTAAACCATGCATTTTATGTATCCATAATTCCACATCTTCATGTAGCTTTAAAAATACATAATAAATATGCACATTGTTGTAATTTAATCAAAACCATATCACTGCAACGAAGAATATTGCACGCTAGTCATTGCAAAAACTAAACCAATTTTTCCACACGTTGTTCCCGCACCTTTTACACAATGGAAACAACTCATTGGTCAATCATAAGGGAAAACAATCATGAACTATGACATCAATAAATAGCATTTTCAGACTAACAATGAAAATAGGCATACATATATATAATTTTTTTCATTTCTTGAGAACATAAGAGATACTTATCTCAAATTAATGGGGAACTGAGTCTAGGATTATGACACTCCACCCAACCATAGACAGCTAAATCCAAATCTCGCTTGTATTTGTCAACCCCAAGCAGGAGTATAGTGGTTGAGGGATTTTTTGCTTTAGGGATCAAATACATCCATTAGCTAAAACAAGGACTCAAAGATTCAACCACGTCCACCCACTAGCTGAATTAAACCAACAAAACTGACAAGGGTTTGAGAGGCTAGTGGCTTGAAAAAAAAACATTGTAGTTCAACTCAAGATAGGGATTCCAAAACCCAAAGAAAAGTTAAAATATAGTAAAGAAGCTTCCATAGATCCCCCAAGAATTTTCGACGATCGATTCCTCCACACCATTCCTTTGAGATTTCCTAAGAAGCACCATCTCCATACTCCAGGCCATCAAGGACTTGAGAGATAATCAATTACCCACCTCGTGATTTATTCTAGCTCCTTTACCAACCAAAAACATCATTCATTTTTGTTATTCACCCTCTCTTAGTAATTTGAATTATTTCTTTTTCAAACTTGAATTTTTTAGCAGAAGGAGCCCCTTTAATGTTGTTCAACTACCTTTTATGATTTTTCTTGTGTCTCTCCATGTTCATCAGGGAACATTCTTTCGGTGTCCCTCCATACTCCTCACTGAATTTTTTGTACAATAATATTATTTCCAGCAATTAATCACCCCAGCCTCTAGAGTCCATGTCCCATTACTCATCCCCTTTTCTTTTTATAAATTGTTTACACTTAATACACAATATAGATCAATCGAGGTTGTCATACCATTCAAATTTAATAGACAATCTTACACTTAATACACAATATAGATCAATCGAGGTTGTCATACCATTCAAATTTAATAGACAATCTTTGCTTATTTTTGTAATTTTATTTTTTGTCCTATGGAAAATTTTACTAAATAATGCTTACTTTGTTTTTCCTTTTTTCAGTCCACATTTTTCAATTGCAACAACAAAAATGTAACTTAGAATAGAACACCATTCAAATTTAATAGACAATCTTTGCTTATTTTTGTAATTTTATTTTTTGTCCTATGGAAAATTTTACTAAAAAAGGCTTACTTTGTTTTTCCTTTTTTCAGTCCACATTTTTCAATTGCAAGAACAAAAATGTAACTTAGAATAGAACCATGGTCAATTAGGACTATAACATTTTTCTCAAAATTTTCACCTTGGATTTCCACCATAGTGGATTGATGATCTGCTTGTCTCCCATCAAGTGTCACACTAATCCTTGAGATATTGCAAGAAATATCATTGATTGTAGAATATTCTTGCAAGTTATTTACTATTTATTGTTTGTTTACATGGTTTTGTGGGTAGTCCCTCCACAAATTGTACTCATTGCTTCCCTAACACTTGATTGGTGCTCTCACTAATTCACTAAAATTTATATTTCCTTCTCCTTCCCCTTTTCCATATTTCTATCCTAGATTATTATGTTGATTCACACTTCTCCTATAATTCCCTCCTCAATTACTTTTAAAGGTGTTAGAAAAGGCAAGTTTCTTAAACCCTTTTTTCTTAGAATTTAAATTTTCATGCTTCTTGACCATCCAACCCTAAGAGTAGACACTCTTCTATTTGTTTTGAATAAAACAAAAACTTTCTTCCTTATAGTCTCGTCCATGGTTTTTGGATTGTAAAATTCAATTCTTTATCTATATGAAAAAGACAAGTAGTTAATGAATCCTTGTATTTTTATTTTTTCCTCCTTCAAATAGGGAACATATCTTAGCAAACTCATGAACTTATTTATAAATTCCTCCATGGTAGATTGCCCCATCCTTAATTCATTGAACTCTATATCCTTCTCATTAAAATATATTTTTGTTAAGTATTTATTTTTAAATTCATTTTTAAAGAGATTCCATGTTAGGTTTTTTCTTTCGATCCTCTCAATGGATTTATTTCCCCCCCACCATAAGGTTGTTTTACTAGTTAACTACTATTTAGCCAACATGACCTTTAAATTATTTCGATAATTGTAGACCTCAAAATATTTTAACATATTCATAATCCAGACTTCTGCTCCCTCTTCGGGTTCTCCATTAAAATTGGAGGTTTGATCTTTTTGAACTCTCCTTACAATAGAGATTTCCCTTTTTTCTTGGACTTAGAAGTGCTATTGTCATATTTTTGTTCTTATCCTTCATCAAACTCATGTGTTTTACTCTCACCGGAATTTATGGAAACAATTACATTAGTAGATTCACTTCTATATCTCTTCTTATGAGTTTCTCGAACTTTTCTAATGATTTTATTCCTTTCCATCTACCTCGGTAGCTAGCCATTAATATCCTCTTTCTCTTCCTTGGTTTTGGACAATTTTTCTTGATTGGCCTTTATACTTTCTAAATCTTCCTTCAAGCTATGTATTACTTGTTGGATATCTGATTTCTAATTTTCAATTTCATTGGTTCCTCTTCCCAACATCCTAATTTCAGTGTTAGGTTCTTCACCTCATCTAGGTGATCCTATAGGAATTTGTCCATTGTTATCTTCAATCATACTTCAAACTTATCCCAACAGTGGTTTTATGATTTAAAATCACATAAAAGTAATTATTTTAGTTTAGAACCCATACGAGGGCCAATATTGTAATCTATAGATTTGATACCACTTGTAATGAACCATATTACAGACAATAATATGCGTGTGTAGAAAGTCGTTAATATTAATTTGCAATTCTAATCTCATGAACCTTCTTCTCAAAAACTTGTTTAATTGTTCCAATAAAATTGATAATTATTCCTTCCATTTACATTCTCAATATTAAGATATAAAGAAGTAATTGCGGTATATATTTAATTTAACTCCATAAAGAGTTTCTCTCTCATGTAAAGATGATCTAAATTTAGTTAGACTTATCAAATTACTATGTTTATACATGGTATACTTCTTCCTCTTATCCTAGAAGAAATAATTGAAAATATTAACGTGATATTGTCTTTCATCCAAACATTAGAGCTCTAAAAATTGGGTATATAGAACTAGTATTTCCATGGCCAAGGATGAGATTTAAATATGTATTATTCCAAATCACATTCAACATATTTTATATTTCTATGGTTCATATTATATATACCATAACTTAATTTAAGTTATACCCTATTAAAAATAATTATTTATAATTTCTTTAAATATATGTTTGCCTTCTTTATACTCTATCATGGTTTACAATGATTTACAACCATACCACATATATTGTTTAACAATATTATTTCTAGCAGCAATCAACACTCACTAACTTACATTAACCGTACCTAGACCACGTTACACAACTGCGATATTTCAAGGTTTAGTATTATATAATATAAACATTATTCTCCAATGCCATGCGATATATTTATCTAAGAATTAACTACGTTATGCACAAACGTTTAAAGTAATCCACATGGTGTTCTCATATCTTTCCATGGTAATGTATCCAAAACCCTAAGATCAGCGGCTGAAATCTATAATCGATAGATCAACCATTCAAAAAGGTTAGGGTTTTTTCGAGATTACAATGACTACCTTCGACTGTCATTCTCGCGGTTCATTCATTCATTTTGAGCTTCTATGGATAAAGCTCTGCAAACTCTGAAAGTCAAATTTGCTCCAACCATTAAGAATTGATTTATGTTACTTGGAAAGTGTTTTCAGCTTCTTGTACTTGTACCCAGAATGTGTTCTTGGGCAATAGAATTTTTACTTTCAAAGGTAAGTTTCCTCATTTTCCACATGATTATATGCTTGACATTACACCTTAACATTGCTTATTCTTGTCTTTTGCAGTCCCTTTCATTGAATACCCTTACGACTAATCTTGTGTTTTCAATCTTGATGAAATGATTTAGCTGGTTAATAGT
Source organism: Pinus taeda (assembly GCA_000404065.3). Lineage (NCBI taxonomy): Eukaryota > Viridiplantae > Streptophyta > Pinopsida > Pinales > Pinaceae > Pinus > Pinus taeda. Next base: position 45,908 of record APFE030473975.1, on the reverse strand, counting down.
TAAGTTTTTGGTTGTGAATTCATTTGAATCCTTCACCATTTGGTGTTTTCCATACTTTATAAGTATAGAATGGCTTGGAAGCTATATTTCATTGATATTTTAGTTAACACGTGAAAAGCTTCACTAATTTCGCTTCCTCATGCATACCTAGTTTGACTTTTAAGCTGCAATTCTTTTTTTGCAAGTTATACATATAATTTTTATTTTTATTTTTATGTTCTAGTTTTAGTGAACATTCAATGCAGAGTTATTTTTATGTTCTAGTTTTAGTGAACAGCGCGTAAAGATTTATCTATATATAGATGGACACACAAGTTCTCATGGGTCATTCACATAAACAATGCCTTGTCTTGAAGGCATTATTTTAGGAATTCGAATTTTCTTTCACTTCAACTTGGTGTTATGATAATTTGACATTTAATTTAGTGAAGAACTTTAGATCTTGCATTTAGTTTAGCATGTACTAAATCCTATAAAATGAGGGTGGATGTTTCACGGTGGTATTGTAAAAAGCTCCATAATCAATAAAAATCTTCTGCGTTTGAGTGTTGTAAAAATTGGGATACATGGGTTAAGTACTTAATCTTATCAGTACCTTCCCCATTCGCTGTATAATTGGTCTTCATTTTGGTTTTTTGGGAATTGGTAAATAATATTATTTTTAATAATATAATTGGGTAACCAATGTAGCTTTTGCTCCTCTTCCCTCTTTGGTGGTAGTCTTTCCTGTCTATTGATCACTTCTCTATTATTTTACAAAGACCCATCTATCTAGTGTTTCTACATTTTTTTCGTGTTTTGGGTAGATTTTTTTATATTTATTTATTAATTTATCTAAAAAATAATACTATATCTTTCTCACTTAATGGAATCATCTTCTTTGTGTGGTGGTCACTTACCATTGAGATATTAGATGGATTTACGTTTGAGTTAGTTGATGATGGAGTATGTCATGGATGAGTATGAGCATATGAATAGGGTTCTTTTGTAGATTTCCTTGTAATTATTTATTAATTTTATCTAAAAAATAATACTATATCTTTCTCACTTAATGGAATCATCTTCTTTGTGTGATTGTCACTTACCATGAGATATTGATGGATTTACCTTTGAGTTAGTTGATGATGAAGGAGTATGCCATGGATGAATATGAGAATATGAATAGTTATCTTTATGAAATTTTGGTTTTTATGTACATGTATGGGCTTCCAAACACTACACCATAAACATCAAGAGGGAATATATATAGCTGCACTTCAACTAGTTATACTAATAGAAAATTTGATTTTGCACTATTTAGTAACTCTAAGATTTGTATACCTATTCAACCATCTCAAAGTATGGTTAAGAGTAATCATCTACCACCGATTAAATTTTTCTGTCCTACATGATGAGGCCATCTAGTAACCTTGTGTTAAATAGAACATCCACTCTTGACTTGAATCTTGATGCTGAAGGCCATTTCCATCTCCTTATTACTTAGATAGACACATCTATTTTGGAATAAAGCTTCTAGATTTTTAATTTAATTATCAACAATTATTATGTGGATGGTAGGAATTTGATCTTTATGGGATAGTCTAAATATTCATAGCAATATACACAAATCAAAAGTTGAAATTTATCTCCAAAATAGTTATGTCATTTTTTCTTTTAAATTTAATTAACTATATATATATATATATTATATTATATATATATATATATAAATAATTATGTCATTATTCATATGAAATGAGTTATATTTTTGGGCATGCTTCATTGATAAGCCCTGGTATTGGCCCATGGTATTGTACCAAAACCTATTTACAGATTAAGAATCTCCATAATAAATTGAGTGTCTTGGTAAGCCATGGTAAGTGTTCATATTTACTCTAAATTAATGTCCTTCTATATTTTCCAATAAACTACTGTATTCTATCTAGTAAATATAATATTTACATGTACTCTAGAGTTCTTCCTCTTAGCTTTTGTATCTACACATGTATCAAGAAAGAGTTAACATGACTTCTAAATTGGTTGTCATGGTCAAATCAAGATCATTGATTATTATTATGAGCAAAGGATGGTTGCAATGGACAATTTTTTACCTAAATACCAAAGATCAAAGAGTTACTAAAACAAAGTGGTTGTGATGGTCGAATCAACTATCATTGATTATTATTATGAGCAAAAGATGGTTGCAATGCACAAATTTTTACATAAATACCGAAGACTAGAAAGTTCCTGAAACTCTTGAAGCATGTTGACATTACAGTGTTAGTTGAATATGTGGGTGTACTGTCCATAACGGCTTTCATCGTCTACTGATGGAGGGATATCAATGATCCAACGAATCAAGTGGTTGGAATTGATCACAACTAAAGCATCACCTACCACGTTGTTCATGTTTTGCTTGTGTCGGGTACCAGGCTGTGAATTCTACGATTCCCACTCTGCGAATGTAGCAATCTATCAACCACTCAGGGATTGCATGTATCATTGTAGTTGCTGGTACAGTTGGGAGGGCCCGTGATTGCTCCAACTTTCTCCGGCCCTTTCCATTCATCACGCCGTAACTATCGATTTTCAGTGATATTGAATTTCTGCGCTTTCGAAGGTGCTAAATTTTTGTTTTCTTCTGATAAGTTTTGTGGAGAATCACCGAGTACGTAAAGCAAGTGTTTTAGTCATCACGTTGTATTATTGGACTAAAAATTTCATAGGCACCCCATCATAATAATGGACATTCCGGAACTTTGGAGTTTTCACAATTATAGGACAATGTGGGTCAATTAAACATGGACAAAATAAAAAGGCATCCATGACAATCATGCGCATTTCGGAAATCTAAAAGGACTTTCCACAATTATCGGAAAATATAGATAGAGTTGTTGCATTTACCAAGCATTTCGGAAATCTAATAGGAGTTTCCACAATCATCGGAGAATATAGATCGAGTTGTTGCATGTACATTCCGTACAGTATTTACCAAAATTATTTAAAAAAATACATGTTGGTTTATGTTAAAAATCCTATATATATTTTATATATATCGAAAGGTTAATTGTCATGATAATTTAAGATCGTTAGTGATGGTTTTTTAGAGGTGTAAAGAAAGTTTTAGGGTAATATTTTTAGGTGGGTTAATTTTTTAATAGTTTTAAAAAAAATGGATCGATTTCTATTTCTAAAAACAAATTTAAAAACAAATTTAGTATACAATTATTTTATCATAAAATTTTCATTATTTTATACATAAATTTATTATAAATTTGAATATTTTTAGAAAATAATTATAGTTTGCATATTAGGGAGTCGGGACTAATATTATTAGTCAAAGTTTTCTAAACTTTAAGATAAATTTCATCCTTAAAACATCCCTGAGTGCCAATCTCAACCATCACCCACTTTTGGGATATCGGAATCCTTCGAAATAACAAGACTCAATGCAGGAAACTTGTTATATGTAGCAACAATCAATGCAGTAAACTTGTTACATGTAGCAAGGGTCAATGTAGGAAATTTCTAGCTATATGTAGCAAGGGTTGATACATTGATTGTTTGGTCCTAAAACATTTTAACTTATTTATCAATTTTATGATGGACGCTTCATTATGATTGTGTCAATGTAGATTTGGTAAGACTCAACAAACCTTGGCTCATCATAGATGGGGCATCCCTAAAATAATCCATCAACCATGGTTGGAGGTCCATCTACATCCACGCCATGTGTCATTGTACTATAATTTAGATGCTTAGTTTGACGTGAATTATCCCCACATCATACCATGAAAGGAACAAACAGAATCATGATTAGTAAATATCACGTGGTTGTGTTGTTTCCAAATAAATATTAATTATCCCCACATCATACCATGAAAGGAACAAGCAGAATCATGATCAGTAAATATCACGTGGTTGTGTTGTTTAACTTTAGCTTGCGCAAACAACAAGGTAAAGGAAAATTATATAACCTATGGAAATTTATCCTTTGAGATTCCTTCCTCATAGGATAAAATGTGTGATTAGAAAAGAGCCTTCACCTAGGCCTATAAAAAGGTTGCTAAATAGGAAAACTAAAATAAATTTTCCTTGGGCCCAATATGCCCACATTATAGTAAACACGGGTTTGGGACTCCCAACTATGATCATTTTTCTCAACTAGAAAGCCCCACATTATCATAAATTGGATAAATGGTACTTTCTTAGCATTTAGGATAACTTCTAGATGCTTCACAACTTAAGAGTCAAGTTTTCTATTTACTTATAACCTTACATATTTTATTTAGTTGACCTTCTAGAATTGGTTAGTTTAGGTTTGTATTTTATAAAGGCAATAACAAGATCTTAGTTCATGTCATCCATCAAGTTCTTGGGTGTTATACATTCAACTTAGGGGTCACTTCACCTGGAATAAATCCTTCATGTATTTCCACAATAATTTTTTTAGCAAATTCTAGTTAAATATTTTACCTAATCTTTAGCTACAACAAGCATGAATGAGTTTGAACATTATAAAGGTAATTGGCTAATTGCTCACCCCTTTCAAAAAAACCTTTAGGCCAAGTATCAAGATGTCTTAGCCAATATTTTTGTTTTAAATAAAGGGAGAGTAGACTGCGAAAGACTATGGTCATCAAATGATCAATGCATTTCGAGGGATCTTGGTTGCCTTCAAAAAAGGTGGGTTTCATTTCTTCATAAGATATCCATATGCCTTGAAACATAAAATTCCCAACAAATTTAATCATGGAAAGAGTAATTATTATGATCAAGAAGTATATCCTTTTCCATTTCTAATTGCCTATTCAGAATCCTTGACTAATTATATATTACACCTTCCAAATTTAATTTCCTAACTCATTCGACATAACCCATTTGTCAATAAGGGCATATATTCAGGTTCTTTTCTTGATTATGGCTACGATTCATTGGTCCCAATGTGTACAACATGAATCCCGATCGAATTTGTCAAGGCCATTAGCATAGTTAGCATATAAACCAATGGAAAGTTCTAAAGGGATTTTTTGAAGCCATAGGAATCCAACCATAAAGGGATTGAACAAGATGAAGAATAAGAAATAATAAGCATGTGGGGTCATCAAAATATTGGTGCAAATTTGGAATATGAATGCTATGACCAACAACTTGGTGATGTTTTTTGGCATGGTTTAGAAGCAAAACAAAAATCAAAGAATTTAAATAGTTGTTTAGGTATATTTAGTTCCAAGAAGTACAAACTTGGATCTTCTTATAGCATGATGTTTTGTGCACTAAATAATAGTGCAAGATAAACAAAAGGTTTCCAAACATCTAATAGTGTTGTCATAGAAAGGTCATGTGTTGGGACTATTGCATCTATGTGGATTGCTCCTCCAGAAGTTGTTCATATCTTGTTGTGTTATGTGTCTCTAACAGAATTGGGACTTCTTCCCTTTCAACTAGAGACTCACCTCCACCCTCTCCCTCTGTGGTGAAAGAACCTTAACACAAGTAACACTATCACTCACCAGGCACACGAACCTCGAAGACAAAGTAGACCACTCTCATGTGCTAACAAGAAAGAGATAAGGAAAACATTTAAGATAATGGAAACTGGGCCATCATACCAAATGGGACTCCTACACCAAATAGTGTGAGGTCTATTTGGGACTTCATACTGGCGAGATCCCCTGGATGTTGGCAGGTCTAGCACCATCAACACTCCCCCATTAAATCCCCCATGCTTTTCCCAATATCTTTTAATTTTCATGCCTAAAATGGAATTTGCAGCACCAGGATCCTTCATGTCAAAATTAGAGGGAAAATGATCTTTCACTTCCTGGATGATATCCCTATGATTTATAATAAGCAACATATCACCCACATACAACACCAAATAAATAATATGATCGCAAACTAATTTCAAATACACACAATTGTCCTATTCACTTCTTGTGAAGCCAAGTCCCAATATATAAGTATCAAATATTTTATACCACATCCTTGGTGATTTTTTTAACCTATACATGGACTTTTTTAGAATGCATGTCATCTTTGTCTTTCCTTTAACAATGAAACCTTCTAGTTGCTTGATATATGTCACCTACCGATTCTCTTAATGACTTATTATGGTTACGAGGTACCAACTTTTTTTTTAACAAGATTGATAAGCTTTGATAGCATTCTATCGCATAGCTCTACCATGGGTGCTTCATTAGGGGAGAAATACCATACCACATTAATTCATATTGGGAGATATATATTGAGGAAAAAAATGACATAATATATTGAGCATATAATAGGGGGTAAAGGATTTTTATATTGGAAGGTATAAAAAAATGGAGCTCAAATTTAATGAAAAAATATAAAGGGGTATAAGTAGTGCTAATGAAAAAATGGATACCTGAAGTATCTAATGAAAGTAGGGGTTTAGGGCAGGTGTATTGGGTTTGTATTGGTAGGGAGTTAAATAATGTGATTTTTAGAGGTATTTTCCCATATGTAGTGAAATTAAGGGTATTGTATAGTATGTCATGAATGCATGTGATATGTCAAAGGTTTATTGAGTGAAGCCCCCATGACCTCTACTAACTTTATACTAACCACACTTGCAAAAGCTTGATTTGCATCTCTCATACATTTTGTCAAACATGTTATATGTAAGATTTTCTTCAAATATTTTGTATACAACCAATTAAGTAAAAAAAGAAATCTTGTAGACACTCTTTCTAACATTCTTTGAGAAATCAAATAAGAAAAATTGAGACTGAAATATGTTACTCAATTATGCAACTTTTGAATTTTGCCTTTGAGGTGTTTTATTAATTAGTTTGTATACAAATTGTAATGGAACATCTTCAACAGATTTCTTCAAATGATTTGTAAGTAGATAGGCATAGATCAACTAAAAAAGTACTATCATGCAATAATTCTAACATACAAAAATAATATCCCCATCCACAGAACAACATTTTCATTGGGGAATTTCAATGAAAAGTTTGTATGCAATGAATCAATAAACCATTTAGGCATTTCTTCAAAAAGAAAAATCATCCAAAATAATATAGCAACTTGCTTAGATCATATTCCTTCAATTATAATAGTCCAAGTTCCAAGAACTTAACCAGATGATTAGTGGGAGTTCCCCTCACAATTGTCGGAGCTGCATCCTCTATAACCTCCAAGATGAAAAGTTATAGTAGAAATAGTATGACCTATTTGATGCGTGATTTTAGGAACATTCAAGAAGCTCAACTTCCTCAGATCATACCTCAGAAAATATTGTCTTTCAAGATCTAAAATTTGGACCAAATGATCTTTGATATTTCCCCTCAATATGATCTAAGTTTCACCTTTTGGGATCTCTCATAAGAAAATTTATAGCATGATGCATGATTTAAGGAGAATACAAGAATATTCCCTTCCTTTGATCATATCTCTTAAAATATCATGAACTAAGATTTAAAACTTGGATTAGGTGATTAGTGTAATTCCCCTCACTATGGTCCAAGTTTCATCTTTTGGAAACTCCAAGAAGGAAATGTTATAGAAGAAATGCCAACATGACCTCTTTAAATATTCATTTAGGAAGCTCAACTTCTAATCATATTTCGTAAAATTTTGCAAACAAAGATCTAATTATTTTAACAGGGGATTAGTGTTATTTTCCCTCAACTCGGTCAATTTGTTAGCTTATGAAACCTCCCATAAGAATGTTATAGCTAAAATTCCAACATGACCTATTTAAAAGTGTATTTAGGAAGCCTATCTTCCTCAACCAGTTCTATAAAAAACGTTAATACATATATGAAGGTACAACCAAATATTAAAATAAAAAAAATGCATGTAATTAAACCATATATGTCAGAAAATCATTAGCATTGAAATACATATTTATTTATAGAAGCCAAAAAAATACTAGAAACTAAAGTAGTGTGAGCCACGCTCCACCCCAACATAGCCTGATTTGTGTTGAAATTTTTCTCATAGTTCACCACCACCATGCCCAATCTTGATGCCTTGATGAGAACAAATCATAGGGGTATTTCAAACACCTAGATTCAGGCCAAATTTGAACACCTAAGATGAGGGTCATTTTCCTTCACACACACACAGGAAAACTTAGTGATCAACATTTGCATATTTTAATGGGCCAATATTCACAAGAATACCATTTAGCTATTCAAAGAACAACATAATCATTATCTGATCTATGTAGTCACTTGGACCTCCCCTCTTCAGTGCTCTGTATGCCCCCACACAAATCAAACAATTCCAAGTTGTTAAAGCCATCTCTCTGAACAAAAAATGTTGCAACACATTCCTTTTTTTGACATAAGTTTCCACTCACAACACATAACCACTAATAGGGCTTCAACCTATCTAGCCTTTGTCACCAATCCTTTTCCCAATTTGAATTCCTATGTAAGATAGAGAGAGATGTATGAGAGAGAAATAAAAGAGAGAATAATTGGAAGCTTAAGGATCAAGAAGAAGAACCCCTTGATTTCTCCCCCCTCTTATTTTCATAATCGCATGTTGACCTTTCATCTTCCCAACCTTTTAGCTTCTTGGGAAGATTAACTGTCAAATCACAAGGAAACATTCACCCAAGGTATATTTTTCCTCTTAAAAAAAAATTACCCCTCCTTAAGGCATCATAATATGTTTGTTGTCCCCTTTCTTCAACTATAGTATTTTATTACTAAAAATATACATTACATCATACAATAGAGTTTAAAATCATAACATTAATGCTAGAACCCCAACATTATATGTTCTTAATTACATGACAAACTATAGGTTAATGAAAGTGGTACCATAATGTAGATTTCTTCTTTCGTCTCCCCATGTAGGAATGTTGCCTTCACATCCATATGTTGTACTTAAAAATAAAACATAATGAAAATAGATAAGAGAAATATAATACAAGTTAACTTGGAAATAGGAGAGAAAAAATCATTAAATTTAATTTTGCTAGGATGGGGACCCCCAGGTCCAATTTTGTCTAAGTTTTGGATTTTGTAATATTGTAAAGTCTCCACAATTTGAGGAGTGGAGCACGTGGAATGTTAAGAGTCAAAGGGGATTTTAGGATGGTCAAATCCCCTTATTTTGTAAATGGATGGCTAGTTTGATGATACAATGAACTCCGCCCATGGCTCGTGGACCATGGTAATGTAATGTAAAATATAGAAAAGGGAGTCATCTAGGAGCTATTAGGTAGTTCTAAGCTTATGAATAGTTGATAAGTGATATTTTGAGTATGTAAGTCTGTATTCTGGTGAACATGAAGCTCCTGTAGATGAGTGTGTGGAGACCTTGGTAAGTCTGCAACTAAGTACGCAGGCCCCTGCAGATGTGTGTGCAGGTCCATAAGATGTCTATATATTGAAGGTCTAAAGTAATAAAGAAAATTTAAGAAACTATGTGCATTTTGTGTTTATTTATATGTTCTATGCTTTTTTTCTCAGTTACAATTAAGTTCTCTATTATATGGTTTTAATTTCATCACAAAGATTTAGATCTACTTTGTTTTAGTTAATTATGCATGTTAGAACACCTAAGTGAAGCTTGTAGATATAATTAAGTAGAAATCACTTTAAGTTTGTGATTGAGAAGACAAGGGTTCGTGAAGGCCAAACAAGGCCCTAATTTAAGGAAATTTCAAGCTGCTACATCACATAGACTTCTAGATGCAGAAACCTGGTTCTAGCATCCCCCAAAACTGCCTAGGGTGAGAATGTAGTCTGTGCTAAACAGACCTTTGCCAAAAGGGCTAGTAGTGTATGGTTTTTTTGGTTAAACATAGCTAACTCTGAAACTGGGTCCAAGCCCCCTCAAGCCAACAAATTGCTTTGTTGTTGGGACCATGATCTATATGAGTGATGTGCGATGTGGCGTCCATGGATACCAAATAGGAAATAAATCAAGAAGTGGGTAGATCATAAGTTGCAAGAGTTTGCAGGTGAAGAAAATTGAAATCTGCGTTGGTCCAAATAAAGGTCGTTACAGAGATATCTCTATACAGAATAGCATAAAATTTTCTTTTCATCGTTCCCTTTCGAACTACACATGTGGTTGTCTAAGCTAGTAGACAATGAACCTACTTAGAAACACAATGATCCTATTGTGAGGAGTCCTGAACTGATCTATTAAAACATAATACATTGAGTCTCCCTTCATAATTAAGAAGAGGAAAACAGAACATTGCATCATGGTCAACCAGAAGCCAGTAACACTCCTTCAAAGGGCACATCCTCAAGAAGAAAAGGTGTACATATAGAAAATTTCACTGCATCAGGGTCCTTGGTCACCTTAGCAGTCGGCTTTCGTGGCAGCATGTTTGGGGGCAACCCTGAAATTGGTTCATCTTTATCAACATTTATAACCTCAATTCTTTCCCCAAGATCTTCCTCCTCTAAGTCAACTAGTTCCATAGGCTTCTTCTCTTTCTCTTTGTCCAACTTCGCCTTGCTCCTCTACTTAAAAGTCATCTTCCTAGGCGGCTGTCTGAAGGGTGGCTTATGTGGTTTCTTCTGCTTCTTCACTACTGTTGCTTCTGCTAGATCGATCACCATTTTTGTCGCTCCTATAGTTGTGAGCTTCGTTCTCAGTGATCTAGGTGCAGTGGGTTGTGTAGGAGGAGTAGCAGTCATGATTCTTATTAATCCTTATGCCAAAAATGTCAAATATATATCCTTCCAATCTTCACCAGATATGCAACACTGCTCTTGGCTCAAACTTAGGTGCAAAATCTTAGAAGAAATCTTCAATATGAAAAGTGTTTGAATGTAGAGAGGGAGGTCATATTTATAGCCAATTTCAAATTTGAATTTTGGGAATGCCTCCAGACCTTCCTCATAGATGCAAATTAGGCGGCATATTTCCATAGATATGATCCATATATGCACTTCCCCCACTCCCTTTAATGGAAAAATCACAGTCACATCAATTGTAGCTTCTCTAATGGTCATATTATGGTCAGACTACTTGAGATTCTCCCTTATAGTGTAACTACATTGTTGCAACTTTTCCAACAGCGCCATCTTTGAAACATCGTGCAACCCTCCTTCTTCAATGCAACCCTTGCTCGACATAGTAGTTTATGGTACTGCGCTTTCATTTAGCTTCTTGAAGCACTAAGACTTTCATGTTGTTATATAGTCATCACAGTCTTATGGGAATGCGCTTGTCCTTGTAGACCTTCAATCTGCTTCGATTAAGATTTCCGAGAAACAACTCCCCATTCATCTTCACAAGATGAACTACATAACCCTCTGAAATATCCTTGATTACATAAGGTCCTAGCCAATGCATCTGAAACTTCCATAGAAACTTTGTGAACTTATTGTCATACATCAGGACGAAATCTCCATTCTTAAAAGTGTGCTTCTTAATGTGGTGACCATGCCACACCTTTTCCCTAAGTTTCTACACCTGCTGATGAAAACCATTCAAAAAGTGATCCTCCTCTGGCGCAATAAGTTGTGCTAAACGTTCTTCCATGCAGTCACGATCGGCCATCTTAGTTACTACTATGATCCTTAAACTGGGCATTATATACTCCATTTCCATTATTGCTTCTTGTCCATACACAAGTATAAACGATGTTTTTCTAGTTAATTTCTTACAGGTCATCATGTATGCCCATAGAACCTCTAGTATGTGCATATCCTAGTCATTCCTATTAACATTGGAGAACTTCATTAAGGAATTCTCCAGTATTTTATCAAACACTTCGATTGTACCATTATCCTAAGGATGATATAGTTTACTCTTTTGATGGTGCATCTGAAACTCTTCTATTTAACACCTTAATCATTTCATTCAAGAAGTGTGAACCTCGATCACTCATCAGGATCTTCGAGCATCCAAACCATGATAGAATGTACTTGAATATAAACTTCACAATAGTGTCCAGACTGCAATCCTTCACAGGTTGTGCCTCAGCCCATATGGTAATATATTCGATTGTAGTGATGATATAGTGTGCACCTGTCTTCTTCCCTGGTGGATTAATTGGTCCAATGAAGTCAATTTCCCATTTACTAAATTTTTGTAGTGTCACCTGTAGGTTTAAGGGAAATTCATCTCTTCTCAATGGTCTTCCAGTCCTATGAAACACATCGCATGCCTTGCAGTACTCTTTAGAATCTTTATGTACCATAGGCCACCATAATCCTGATCGGAGAATATTCTACGCAGTTGCCTTACCTGCATAGTGTCCATTTATGACACCATCATGCACTTCAACCAGAATATTATTTCATTCATACTCATGTACATATTGGCGCAAAACTTCATCAGGTCTCATCTTAAAAGTGTCATGCAATCACTAAAAATTCTACAACCGTGACTACTAGTTCCTTCTTTTGATGCATTGTGTATCCTTCAGGAGTGACGCTAGTAGAAATAAAATAAATAATGCCCACAAAATGTTCATCAACAACTTGGGTATTGAAGAGCTATGCGTCAGGTAACCCGTCATCAACGTTAGTGGGTTCTTTTCCATTCTCGATCCTAGAGATGTGAGCAAGTCAAGCATTTAACCTTCCTAGATTAATTATCACTTCAAAATCATACTCTTGGAAGAGAAGTAACAATCAACAAATCTTCCCCCCCAACACAAGCATATTGACAAGATATTTCAATATAGAATGGTCTGTATACATTTTGAAGTGCACACTTAGTAGATAATGCCTGAATTTTTGTAGCGCATATACCATGCCTAACCCTTCTGGTTCCATGGTTAAATAGTCTATCTCTTCCTTAGATAGTTTCCTACCTGCAAAGGCAATCAAATGGTCAATATCTCCTTCACCTGGTTGAGTTAAAACAACTCCCAATGCTATACAGGATGCATCTATGTGCACATGAAACTCTTTCTTTCAATCTGAGAATAATAGAATTGGTGTAGTAACCATATTCTCCATAAGAACATCCAATCCCTTCTAGTAGTCATCATCCCAACAAAATGTAGCATTCTTCTTCAATAAAATCTCCATTGGCGCAATGATATGCGCGTATGCCTTTATAAACTTCCTATAATATCCTGTATGTCCCAAACTTGTGTGTAGCTATTTTACATTCCTAGATGGATCCACATCGATAATTAGAACAATCATGGTAGGGTCTACCATCAATCCCTGCTTGCATATGACATGTCCCAACAATATTCCATGAGGTACACAAAAAATACATTTCTTCAAATTCAATGAAATTTGATACTTCCTGCACGTATCCAACATTAGGAGTAGAGTAGAAACATGTTTCTTAACCAGCCTGAAGACTATCCAATCAACAAAGTAGACCTCTAGAAACTTGTGAATAAATTCCTTGAATGTTGTGACTACCACCCTTGAAAATATGCAGGGGAATTCTTATGTCCAAAAGGCATAATTGTATATTGGATTGACCTCCACTATGTAGAGAAGGTAGTCTTGCTTCTATCCTTCATCGTAATCTTAATTTGTTGATATCATGAAAATCCATCTAAGAATGAATAAGCCCCCTGTCCACCAATGTTTTATAGAACCTCATCTGTAAAAGGTGTAGGAAAGGGGTCATCCATGTATGCATCATTTAACTTCCGCAGATCGACGCAAATCCTTATATCACGCTGTGTTTTCTTTTGTCGGACCACCATCAAACTGGCCCATTCCAACTCTTCCACTCACTTTATTATACCTGTCATGAGCATCTTATCCAACTCTTCTCATACTTTTCCTTATACTTGGGGTTCAGTCAATATGGGCACTAATTTATCGGCTTCGCGTTTGGTTTTAAATTGGTCTTCATCACACACAACTCACCTACTATTCCCTTCAATTCAGATAATTTGGAATAAGTCATGTTATTCATGCAATAATTCAACAACCTTGATGACCATTTTTTCATCCCAATAGTCACCAAGGTGCATGAACTTTGGTTCTGCTTCTGAGCCAATATTTTTTTTTTTGTCTTTACTGATTGTGAGATATCAGGGATCTTTGCATAAGGTCTTGCTACTTCGCACAGTCCTTCTGACTCAAGAATGTTGATATTTTGTGGATCCTCATTGCCTTCTTTTGTAGTAACATCGTAGCATTCCAGTGGATGATGTAGCTGCACACTCTAGTTAGGTTGCATCCAAGTTATAGGTTCTATTGGAGTTCAGAATATTTTTGCCTTAATCATTTGAAGCGTGCCACCAATGCATTCAAAATTGTCTTCAAAGTTGAATGTAAGAAAAAATATCTGCTTCATTTCATCCCAATTAGCAATCTCATGTTGCAACTCCGTCTCCAAATACCAATTTGTCGGTATAACGCCTAAGATATGAATAAAGATATATACACATTCTGGTTGAGGTAGCTCTCCCCAAACCTTATTCCATCTAGCCAGATGTTCGAGTGGGTCATCCTTGCCTGTGTACTTTTCACTGAGCCATGTTTTTGCAGAGCCAAACCTTAATCTCATTAGTCTATGATATTCCTTCCAATCAACAATATTATCCTAGTGGGTTCCACACCATGTTGCCAATTTAGCTCTTAAAGCTAAATTTAGAGCCTAGAACATGTGATCCTCTAGTACGTCTCTTTAAAAGTGGCCAAGAAAATTATTGACATCGTCTAGCCCATCATAATAAGGTAATTTATGTACCTTAGTTGATGTACAATGCAGAGACTTTGTAAGCTTATTACATCGTAGTGTAGAGACCTCATGCAACCAATTCTGTCAATTTTCTAATTCTTCATCTAAGTCTGATTGGCATGAACTATCCTTCTCCCAATTGATACATCCATGTGCAATGAGATTAATCCAGTGTCCATCTCATGCAATGAGCTTATATATGTGACCAATGTCTTCATCCTCATAGTCATCACAGACTGGTTTTGTGTATCGTGCACCTTCAGCTGGATCCAATGAAACAACTACTCGAAGGCCATTCTTTTCAAACACCATTCTTCGCTTCTTCAAATTAATAGTATCATTCACGTCAAAAGCCCAATCAATCCTGAACATTTATATGTATGGATTATTTTTATCTACTATTTCAATAACTTGAAAATGTGTGAGCATGTTGGTTGCTTCAATATCTACAACTACTCCATGTAGGTGACCCATAAGGATGATCTTTTATTGGTTTTCCATGCGCAGATGGATGGGCGACCACTGCAACTTAGGTTCCCCATACATTCCCAAGTCTATTTTTGAAGTACATTAGTGTTAGATCCCAAGTCTAGAATTATCTGGTCCATATCAAAATTGACAAATTTTGTTTTCAACTACATTTCCCTACCAGTCCTCTTCTTTCTTTTGTTCACCTTATTTACTGCACATCATTTCGGTAGAAACTTGTCCTTACTAGCACAATTATCTTTTAGTTCTTGGAGTCCTTAAACTACCTTATGGTCCCTCAACAACTTCATGTATATTTGTAGAAATGATTTCAACATTGTGGGATCAGAGTTCTCCATCGTAGTACTTTCTTCAGATTTCTCCCTTTAGGGGATTATTGGTATCTGAACTTTAGATGTAAAAGCTCCTCGATCCATAAAACATTTCCTTGCCTCCATAAACATCTCCCTTTTTGTGTAAGTAAAATCCATCATTCTTTTCACCAACCCTATGAACCCATGTATCTAATACCGGTTGCTTGCCTTCTAACTTATCTTCACCAATGGATATACCGCTTCACGTTACTATATTGACACTAGGATTGTCTTCGTATGGTTCAGATTGCATCATTCGAATGTTTTGCATTGGCTATTGGTTCTTGTTTTCTTGCATATTTTCTATTAATACAGGACACTCTTCTATAACATGATCAAAATACTTACAATATTGACAATAAGGATGAGTTGGATTCCAATAGTCGCGCACAAAATGTCATGGTACTTCACAATTCTAGCAAATGACCTAGCCCCTACCTCTTCTAGTGTGTCCTCCTCATCCTCTTCCATGTCCTTGGAATCCTCCATGAGCCATAGGTGAGCCTTGATCGCTCTTCATGCAAGTTTCATCCTGCATCCTATACATTAGGGTTTTGTCTATCATCAAATATTCATAGCTTCGGAAATCTCGTTCATCATGGCCAACTGATTTACAAAATTTGAAGAAGAGTTTCTTTGGTGTATGCACAAACTTTTGTAATAGATAACAATTGCTAGCCGTATGCATTCCTGGTACTTGGTAGATGCTACACCAGACTCTTGAACTAGTGCTTGATCCAGCAGGAAACCTATTGCAGCTATATAATCCCAGTATATAGGGAACTGGTCCTTATAATGGCCTACAGCCTTGCACTTCATGCACCAAACTTAAGGGCGTAATCTTGACTGAACCTCCTTTCCCTTCTTTAGATCTAGAATTGCATATGCAGGCTTCCTAACTTTGATTGGATCTGTTGGACTCTTATATTCGTATCCTAGATCGGTAAAGCCTCCAAATTCATCACAATCTGTAATGCTTCATCCTGAGATCCGATCTTCTGTTGAGACAAAGGCAGTCTAAAATGTGGAAATAGTGAAGCTATGTACGATTCCTTATGTTGTTTGTCTAAAATCTGCATATTAGCTTGTCTCTATAAGCATTTCAACCTTTGATCCATATCCCACATGGACTTGTTAGTTGTCTGCTTGATCTCCTTTATTTCAATGACACACTGAGCTTCTGATTTCGGCTTTCTAAATTATGCATTCATCGCAGTCTTTTTCTCAGCTAACATAAAATTTGGGTTGGTTCTACTATATTTTATATACCATGCAAGTGCTCTATCCTGTAGCGCTATAACCAGTTCAACTTTCTTCATGTCATTATCCTTGATCTGTTGCACCTTTCACATAGCTTTGACTATGAACCAAAACTGATCAGGATCCTCTAATCCCTGACCCTTGAATACCAACATTTTTACTGTATTTTCCATACTAAATAATGAAAGTGGAGGTGGAGGCCTAGGTGTATGAAGTGGTAATGAAGCTGGATATGAGGTGGATGGATGTGAAATCCTAGAAGTTCCCTAACCTTCTCTCTATGGAAAACCTCGAGGTGTGTTAGGTCTGGTCCTTTCTTCTTCAATGTCTAATTCACCAAACAAGGGACTGTAGGCACCTTCAATGTATTTATCCCAATCAAATTTGAATCTCTTTCCACTTCATGTAGATCCAGTCTAACCTCTTTTAAACATAAATTCAAAGGAATAATACCCTTTTCATACAACAACATTTTAGTCCAAGTTTTTAGTGATCTCATATATTGACCTCTCGAACCCTTAAAGAAACGACATTCATCTTCGCTATAAGATACAAACGTGTCAATTGCAATTTCGGTGATGAAACTGCCCAAAATATTATCGATCCAATAGTCAACAACCATTGCGACCATATAATCAGACTCTTCAAAGCGCTTGATCAGTTTAGGAGTCTGCACAATAGGTTCGTTGCATTTCCAAGTAGGTTCACCATCCGCTAGCTTAGACAACACTCGTGTAGTTGGAAAGGGAGCGATGAAAAGAAAATTTTGTGCTCTTATGTATACAGATATCTTTGTAACCACATTTCTTTGGACCGCTTCGGATTTCAATTTTCTTGATGTGCAAACTCATGCAACTTTGGATCTATCAACTTCTCGATTTCTTTCCTAGTTGGTATCTATGGACTCCACATGACACATCCCTCAGATAGATCTCGGTACCGGAAACAAAACCATTTGTTGGCTTGAGGGGGCTTGGACCCACGTTCAGAGTTAACTACATTTAACTAAAAAAACCCTAAACTACAAGCCCTTTGGACAATAGTCTGCTTAGCGCAGACTACAGTCTCAACTTAGGTAGTGGGGTTACCTGCACTAACCAACCCCCACTACTAGACCCCATAGAGTGGGGTTACCTGCACCCTTCAAACCCCTTGTGACTCCCCCCGCTACGCAATCGGTGCAACAAAGGGGGTGCTCCGCCCCCCTCCTAACCCCCCGGATAACTACGTGGGCTAGTCATGGAAAGAATATAACACAACCCAACATTCTCCCACTTGTTGTTTTCTTTCCACAGGGGACCACAAGAGAGCTTAGTCATTTATCTAGCCTTGCAATGCCCATTGTTTCTCTACACCAAGAGAACTTCTCAAAGCTCACAAATTTTGTCAATGCATCTATAGTATTCGTCAAAGTGTCCACCTTTATCAACAACCCCTTTTTGTCTTCTATCATATCGCTCACAAAGTGATACTGAACATCAATGTGCTTTGTCTTTGAATGATATGCAGGGTTCTTTGCAACGAAAATTGCACTTTGGTTATCACAATCTATCCTTATAGCTCCCTATACTAACCCCATACTTGAACACAATCTCTACAACAAAACTACTTGCTTGCTTTCATGAGTGGCAGCCATGTATTCTACCTCTATAGTTGATAGTGCCACTACAGATTGTTTCTTACTCATCCAACTGACTGCACCTCCAAATAGGTTAAACACATACCCACTTGTAGATCTTCTTTGATCTAGATCTCCAACCTAGTCTGCATCAACAAAGCCACGAATATCTAACACTCTGTCCAATGTTGGTCTTCCTTGGTAGCACAAACCATAATCACTAGTGCCATGTAAATACCTGAAAGCCCGCTTCACTGCTATCCAATGCTCCTTCCTTGGTTTTGACTTAAACCTGCTCAATACTCCCACTGCATGTGCAATGTCTGGTCTAGTACAAACCATCACATACATTAGGCTACCAACTGCACTTGCATATGGAACACGGGACATGTCCTCTTCCTCTTCTTGTGTCTTGGGACATTGTTCAACAGATAACTTTACACCTACAAGAATAGGAACCTTCACTAGTTTACTATCCTGCATATTAAGCCTCTAAAATATTGTCTCGACATACTTCCTCTGGTTTAACCAGAGCTTCCTCTTTGTTTGATCTCTTTTAATTTCCATGCCCAAAATATAGTTTGCAGCAACAAGATCTTTCATGTCGAATTTGGAGGAAAAATGGGTCTTAAAATCCTGGATAATTTCTTTGTCATTTCCAACCAAAAACACATCATCCACATACAAGACTAGATAAATAACATGGTCACCAATTAATTTAAAATACACACAGTGATCTGCTTTGCTTTTGGGGAAGCCAAGTCCCCATATAGATGTATCGAATTTTTGATACCACATCCTTGGTGACTGCTTTAACCCATACAAAGACTTCTTTAAATTGCATACTAGTTTTTTCTTACCATTCACCGCAAAGTCTTCAGGTTGCTTCATGTAGATCTCCTCTTCCAGATCCCCATGAAGGAAAGTTGTCTTCACATCCATCTGTTCTACCTTAAAATAAAAAGCAGCAATAATAGATAAAAGTAATCTAATCAAAGTTTCCTTGGCAACAGGAGAAAATATATCATGAAAATTAATTCCCGACACCTGGGAATAACCTTTTGCTACCAACCGAGCCTTGTATTTCTCCACCTTTCCTTCTACATTTGTCTTCTTCTTGAACACCCATTTTCTGCCAATGTGTTTCCTTCTAGCTGGTAACTCCACCAAATCCAAAGCCTCATTTTTGTGCAAAGATGCCATTTCATCAACCATGGATTCTTTCCAAAGTTTGCCATCCTCTGAATCTACTGCTTCCTTCATAGTTCTGGGATTTTCATCAGTAATAGATAAAGAAAAATTTGACCAGAAAGTAGATGGACTATACCTTTCTGGCTTCCTTCTTCTCAAATTGAACTTCTCACACCTGGAGTTTGTGGCTCTTCATCTTTTGATTCCTCTTCTGTTGTAGAGTCTGATTCTTCCTCCTTAAGCTCAAACTCTATCTTCTCAGGTTCCTTTGGTTGGACTTCATGTTTAATAACATTTTTCACCTCTCTAAACACCACATCTCAGATGTACACAACCTTCCTTGTTACTGGGTTCCAAAGCTTCTAACCCTTTAAACCATCCTTATACCCAATAAAGATGCAATTTTTAGATTTACTATCCAACTCAGTTCATTTCTCCTTTGGAGCATGTACATATGTATCACATCCAAATACCCTCAGATGTGAAAGAGAGGGTTTTCTACCAGTCCATACCTCTTGTGGAGTCTTATCCTCCAACGCCGATGAAGGTGATATTTTGACCAGGTAATATGTTGTCTCCACTGCTTGTGCCCAAAATTCATGTCCTAACCCAGCACCACTGAGCATGCTTCTTTCCCTTTCCATCAATGTCTTGTTCATTCTTTCTGCAACTCCATTTTTCTTAGGTGTATATGGAGTAGTATTTTGCCATGCTATACTACAATTATTACAGAATTCTTCAAATTCCTTATTGCAAAACTCTCCACTGTTATCTGTCCTCAGCACCTTTATCTTCTTCTCTATCTGTTTTTTCACCAGAGCCTTAATTTATTTAAACCTGTCAAAGACTTTAGATTTATTCTTAAGGAAATATATTCATGTATTCCTTGAGAAGTAATATATAAATGATACATGTTACATAGACTTACCCAGTGATGGAACCTTCATAGGTCCAAACACATCATTGTGCACAAGCTCTAATATCTGTTTCGCCCTCTTACCACCAGAGGGGAAACTCACCCGATTCTACTTCCCATATACACAATTTTCATAAAAATCAAAATCCAAAGAGCTATTACTCATACCTTCTACCATGCCTTTACCATGAAGTATTCGAAGGCCCTTCTCTCTAATCTGTCCAAGCCTTTGATACCACAACATGGTCTTTTCTCCAGAGACTACTAGATTTTCTGGTCCACTTTTAGGAACCACAAAACTGTTACACCCATCAACAACAGTGCTACCTTGCAGCTTGTATAGAGTTCCAATTTGAACTCTCTACATCAATATCAGTGCTCACTGATCCATATTGCAGGTATCCTTCTCGAACATTATTTTTACACCTGCATCATCCAGCTTACATAGAGAAATTAGATTTCTGGCTAATGCAAGAACATGAAGAACACTCGGAAGTGTTCTAACCCTTCCACCTTGCAACTTCAACTTTAGTTTTCTGCAACCAACGATTCTAGCCTTCCTGTAATCCCCCAAGAAGACATCACCACCATCATATTTCTCATACTTGCAGAACCACTCTCTATGGGGAGTGAAGTGAAAGGATGCACCCAAGTCAATCAACCATGCCTCATGATCTACATGTGTACTTGAAGAAGCCAAGTACACATCCCCACCTTCATCTAAGGTGGTTTTCACCTCTTCAAAAGGAGCATCATCAGATCCCTTTCCTTTATCAGGAGCTTTATATTTACAGTCCCTTTTGTAGTGCCATTCTTTTCCACATTTCCAACACACCACCTTTACAGGTTTTCCTGGAGATTTAGATCTCCCACTCGATGACTTATTTTTGTTTATGTTTTGGGACTGTCCTCGTACAGACAAGGAATCACCATTCTGGGTCTCCATATTTTTCCATCTCATCTCCTCCGTCACCAAGGATGAGACTATTTCATCAAATTACAAGGTAGTTGCATTGCTACCTATTGCAATAACCAGACTATCCCACAAATCTCGTAGAGAACACAACAAACTGATGCACTTATCTTCATCTGAAAATTTAATATCAACAGATAATAACTGACTTACCACAGTATTAGATGCATTCAGATGTTCTATCATCGAGTCTCCATCTTTCATCCTCAGGTTACACAGCTTTTTCCATAGGAACAATTTATTCATCAGAGACTTAGATTGGTACAAAGTCCCTAACTTGTCCCACAAAGCCTTCACCGTAACTTCCCCTGATACATTGAGCAATATTGAATCTAAGACACACAATCGTATTGTGCTCTTAACCTTCCAATCCAACTTCTTCCATTCTTCATTGGGCACTCCCGTTGGTTTATTACTTGGATCTACCGCGACTTGATCTTTATCCACCAACAGATCCTCCATCTTGAGTTTCCATTACTCAAAACTCTGACAATTAAATTTCTCGATCTCTATCTTTCCACTGTTCACCATCCTCTTTCACCAATAGAATTGATCCCATAGATCTCCCACTAAACAAGGTCTACCATACGCCTGAGCGAAACCCCTCAGTAAAAAAGGCGTCTCCTTGAAGCCAAAATAGCTCTGATACCAAATGTAGGTTTTAACCCCATACAAAAATTACCAGCATACGAATTCTAAAACACAGAAAATAAACAATGCGAGAGCATAACACATAAAACACATGTAAACAGAGATTTCCCCTGGATCCCAAAACCGAGACTACCAGCTTGATTTTTCATTATGTTCCATTCAATGTTACAATACATATTTATACATGTTGAAGCATCCAATACCATGGACCGAAAACCATCACGTCCAAAACCATGGACCGAAAACCATCGTGTCCAAAACCATGTGCAAAAAATTCATGCACAAAACCATGGGTAGGTCCGTCCAACCTAATATAGGGTCCAAAAAGAAAATTTTATGGGGCACTACCCTGGACCCCATAGAGTGGGGTTACGTGCACACCTCAAACCCCTTGTGACTCCCCCTGCTACGTAATTGGCGCAATGAAGGGGGTGCTCCGCCCCCTTTCTAACCCCGCAATTAACTACGTGGGCTAGTTGTGGAAAGAATATAACACAACCTGACAAGAGAAGGTCAAGTAACTTCTAGGATTTCGCATCATCCACCCCATATCCACCTTCATCATCACCTAAAACACATACACCTCCATCTCCACCTTCATTCCTTAGTATGGCGAATACAGTGAAAATGTCGGTGTTCAAGGGTCAGGGATCAGAGGATCCTGATCAATTTTGGTTCATAGTCGAAGCTATTTGGAAGTTACAATAGATCAATTATAATAAAATTAAGAAAGTGCAACTAGTTATAGTGCTATATGATAGAGTTCTTTCATGGTATATCAAATATAGTACAACCAACCGAAATGCTAGGTTGGCTGAGACAAAGACTGCGATGAATGCAAAATTTAGAAAGCCAAAATCAGAAGCTCAATGTGTCATTGAAATAAAGGAGATCAAGAAGACAACAAATGAGTCCATGTGGGATATGGATTAGAGGTTGAAGTGCTTACTAAGACAAGCTAATTTGTAGATTTCAAATGAACAACATAAGGAAAGGTAGATAGCTTCACTATTGCCACATTTAAGACTCCCTTTGTCTCCACAGAAGATTGGATCTCAGGCCGAAACATTAGAGATTGAAATAGTAAATTACAGTAATCCATATCTAGCATTGCTCGTGATTGATTTGGATTTTGACATGAATGCTATTATTAATTTGAAGAAATGAAGCATCATGTTTGAAAAGAATGGCCTTCGATTAGTTGTTCCATTGGATCCAACTGAAGGTGTGTGATACATAGTACCAGTCTGTGATGACTATGATGATGAAGACATTGATCACATATATAAGCTCACTGCATGAGATGAAGACTGGATTAATCTCACTTCACATGGATATATCAGTTGGGAGAAGGATAGTCTGTTCCAATCAGACTCACATGAAGAATTAGAAAATTGGTAGAATCGGTTGCATGAGGTCTCTACACTATAATGAAATAGGCTTATAAAGTATCTGCATTATATATCAACTGAGATGTGTAAGTTACCTTATTATGATGGGCTAGACGATGTCAATAGTTTTTTTGACCATTTTTAAAGAGCCGAACTAGAGGAGCACAGGTTCCAAGCTCTAGATTTAGCTTTAAGAGCCATTTTGAAAAGATGGTGTGGAACCCACAAGGATAATATTATTGATTGGAAGGAATACCATAGACTAATGAGATTAAAATTTGGCTCTGCAACAACATGGCCCAGTGAAAAGTACATAGGCAAGGATGACCCACACGAACATCTGGCTAGATGGAGTAAGGCTTGGGGAGAAATTCCTCAACCAAAATGGGTATATATCTTTATTCATACCTTAGGCATTATATCGGTGAATTGGTATTTGGATATGGAGCTGTGACATAGGACTTATGATTGGGATTTAATGAAGGAGATCTTTTTTCTTACATTCAACTTTGAAGATGGGTTTGAATGCATTGATGGTTCACTTGAGGTGATTAAGGTAGCAATCTTCTGAACTCCAAAATAACTTATAACTTGGATGCAACCTAACTGGAGTGTGTAGCTACAACATGCACTAGAATGCTACAATGTTACTACAGAAGAAGGCAACAAGGATCCATGAAATATCAAAATTCTTGAGTCAGAAGGATTTGGCGAAGTAGTAGGACCTGATGCAAAGATCCCTAATATCTCATAGTTAGTAAAGACAAAACAAATAAGTATTGGCTCCGAAGCAGAACTAAAGTTTGCGCACATTGGCAACTATTGGGATGAAGACACAATCAACAAGGTTGTTTAATTACTACATGAATAATAGGAATTATTTCCAAAATTCTCTAAATTGAAGAGCATAGTAGATGATTTGGGTGTGATGAAGATCAATTTAAAACCATATGCAAATCCGATTAAGCAGTGCCCATATCGACTGACCCCATGTACAAGGAAAAGGTATGAGAAGAGTTGGATAAGATTCTCACGGCATGTATAATTGAGGTAGTGGAAGAGTCTGAAAGGGTTAGTCTAATGGTGGTCCAAGAAAAGAAAACAAAGGGTGATATAAGAATCTGGGTCGATTTGTGGAAGTTAAATGATGCATGCATGCATGACTCCTTACCTACTCCTTTTACAGATGAGGTTTTATAAAACGTTGGTGGATAGGAGGCTTATTTGTTCACAGATGGATTTTCAGGATATCACCAAATTAAGATTGTGTTGGAGGATAGAAGCAAGACTACCTTCACTACAAAGTGGGAGTCATTCCAATATACAGTTATGCCTTTTGCACTTAAGAATGCCCTTGTAATATTTTCAAGGGTGGTAGTTGCAACATTCAAGTATTCTATTCACAATTTTCTGGAGGTCTACTTTGACAATTAGAAAATCTGTGGGATGGCTAAGAAACCTATTTCTAATCTACACCTAATGTTGGATACGTGCAGGAAGTATCAGATTTCCTTGAATTTGAAGAAATGTATTTTTTGTGTACCTTATGGAATATTTTTGGGACATATCATATGCAAGCAAGGTTTGATGGTAGACCCTACCAAGATTGTTGTAATTATCAATTTGGATCCACCCAGGAATGTAAAACAGCTACATGCAACGTTTGGTCATACCGGGTATTATAGGACGCTTATAATGGCATATGTGTAGATCACTGCACCAATGGAGATGTTATTGAATAAGGATGCTACATTTTTTTGGGATGATGACTGCTAGAAGAATTTGGATGTTCTTAAGGAGAAGATTCTTGCTGTACCAATATTAGTATTCCTAGATTGGAAGAAAGAGTTTCATGTGCACCCAGATGCATCTTATATAGCATTGGGTGTTTTTTAACTCTACAAGGTGAAGGAGATATTGACCAGCTGATTTCTTTTGTAGGTAGGAAACTATTTAAGGAAGAGAGAAACTATTCAACCACAGAACAAAAGGGGTTAGCCATGGTATATGCACTAAAAAAATTCAGGCATTATCTGCTAGGTGTACACTACAAAACGTATACGGACCATTTTGCATAGAAATATCTGATCAATAAGCTTGTGTTGGGGGGGAGATTTGTAGATGGTTACTTCTATTCAAAGAATATGATTCTGAGGTGATAGTTAAGCCAGGAAGGTTAAATGTTGGACATGATCACCTCTTTAGGGTCGAGAATGGTGAAGAGCCCACTAACATTAATGAGGGGTTACTTGGTAGTAGCTCTTCACTATCTGAGTTGTTGATGAACATTCTGGGGACATTATTTATTTTCTGCAACTCGTAAAGGATACACAATGAAGCAAAAGAAGGAACTAGTAGTCAGGGCTGCAGTTTTTCAGTGGTTGCAGGACACTTTTTAAGATGGGACCTGATGAAGTTATGCATCGATATGTACCTAAGTATGAATGACAAAGTATTCTGATTGAAGCGCATGATGGTGTCATAGGAGGAAACTATGCATATAAGGAAACTATGTAGAAGATTCTACGAGTAGGATTATGGTGGCCTACAGTACATAAAGATTCTAAGGAGTACTACAATGCATTCAATGTGTGTCAAAGTACTGGAAGACCACCACGAAGAGATGAATTTCCCTTAAACCCATTGGTGACGTTGAAAGAACTCAATAAGTGGGCAATTGGCTTCGTTGGAACAATTAATCAACTGGGGAAGAATACAAGTGCACGCTACATCATCATTGCAACCAACCATTTTACCAGATGGGCCGAGGCACAACCTATGAAGGATTGCAACATAGACACTTTCATGAAGTTTATATTCGAGTACATTCTATCACGGTTTGGATGCCCAAATATCATGATGAGTGACTGAGGTTCACACTTCTTGAATGAAACGATTAAGACGTTAATAGAAGAGTTCCAGATGCACCATCAGAAGAGTACACCATATCATCCCCAAGCGAATGGTATTGTCGAAGTTTTTAGTAAAATACTAGAGAATGCCTTAACGAAGATTTGTAATGTTAATAGGAACGATTAGGATGTGCGCATACTAGTGGTTCTATAGGCATATAGGATGACCTGTAAGAAATTAAATAGGCAAACACCGTTTAGATTAGTATATGGACAAGAAGTAGTTATGCCAATGGAGTATATAGTCCCAAGTTTAAGGATCGTAGAAATAACTAAGACGATCAATCGCGCCTGCATGGAGGAACATTTAGCACAATTGCTTACACTAGAGGAGGATCACTTTTTGCTTAGTTTTCATCAGCAGGTGCAAAAGGCTAGGGAGAAGGCATGCCATGATCACAAAATTAAGCAACATACTTTTAAGAATGGAGACTTGATCATGATGTATGACAGTACATTCAAAATTTTGTAGGGAAGTTTCAGATGCATTGGCTAGGACCCTATGTAATGAAGGATATTTCGGAGGGTCACGCAGTTCATCTCATGAATATGAATGAGGAGTTGTTTACCGAAAATATTAATGGAAGAAGATTGAAGATATTCAACGATGATCTCGTTCCTACAAGACTGTGATGACTATATAACAACAAGAAAGTCTTACTGCTTCAGGCAGCAAAAAGAAAGCACAAGACTATAAACTACTCTGTCGAGCAAGGGTTCCATTGAAGAAGGAGGGTTGCCTGATGTTTCGGAAGAAGACACAGTTGGAGAAAGCTGTGAAAATCTAGTTGCACCATAAGGGAGGATCTCGTGCAGTCTTCCTAGAATATGACTATTGGAGAAGCTATAGTTGATTTTACCACCATTTTTCCATTAAAGGGAGTGGGGGAAGTGCATTTATGGAGCATATCTATTGAAATATACAACCAAAATCATATTTATAAGGAAGATCTGAAGGCATTCCCAGAATTCGAATTTGAAATTGGCTATAAATATGACCTCCCGCTCTACATTTGGACACTTTTGCTATTGTAGAATCTTCTGAGATTTTGTGCCTAAGTTTGAGCCGAGTAGTGTTGCATGTTTGGTGAGGATTTGCAAGACACTTATTTGACATTTTTGGCACAAGGATTAATAGGCATCATGAAAGCTATTCCTCCTACACACCCCACTAACCCCAGATCACTGAGACAGAAGCCCACAACTACAGAATCAGTAGCAACGGTGGTCGAACTAGTAGACGCAACAGTAGTGAAGAAGTAGAAGAAACCACAGAATCCACCTCTTAGACAACCGCCTAGGAAGATGACTATTGAGCAAAGGAGTAGGGAGAAGCTGGATAAAGAGAAACAGAAGCAAACTATGGAACCAGTTGACTTAGAGGAGGAAGAGATTGGGGCAAGAATTGAGGATATAAATGTCGACGAAGACGAAACAATTTCGCGGTTTCCTCCATACATGCTACCAAAAAAGCTGACTATTGAGCTGACAAAGGACCCTGACGCTGTGAAATTTTCTACTTGTACACCTTTGCTACCTAAGGATGTGCCCTTTGAGATAAATCTATGTAATGTGGTCAGCCAGAAGCCACAACCATCACTGGTGTTATTTTCTCAATACCACAGAGTTGTGAACTTCAAAGAATATTTTCATAATGTACATATACAGGTGAAGAAAGATGCGGAGGTCATATGGTATGAGTTTCCCTACTTGGTTATAGAATAAGACATTTTCTCCATAGTCTCTAACTGGTTAAGTGTTGTGTTGGACCCTAGAAAGGAAGCTGAAGGAGACCAAGAGGGGACTCGCAAAATCGTAGGAATGTCGAAGGAAGACCCCAAGAAGATACCTCAGAAGGTGAATGTGGACCTTGGGAAGAATATCATGTAGGAGCTAGAGCACGTAGACAAACGTTGATGGTGTTGGACCCGCCAACATGTAAGGGAATCTCCCCAGTAAGAAGTCCCAATTAGAGCTCAAACAATTTGGTGTAGGAGTCCTAGCTGCGGGTCGCATGGTAATGCCTTGAACGTGATTTCACACAGAGGCAAGTAAGATAACTCTGTTGGTAGCAAGGGTGTGACAGCTACGACGAGCCAAGGAAGGTGTATGAAAGGTTCTAACACATGGGGAGTGAGGTGAGTGCGCCCCTTGGAAACCTGTAATAGTACTCGGATTGGAAGGGAACACACAAGAAAAGATGTTGCACTGGCTGGAAAGCAAGATAGAGAGAAATCCAAAGTGATTTTCAAGCCAACAACACATCTGCAAAAAGATTCATACAATTGCATACAAAATAGTACATACATAAATACATAAGTTAAACAACATACATTGCTATAGCAACTAGAATATTCCAACTACAATAACAATATATGCATGAAAACATGTTGGCTCTGTTTTATTAAGAAGTTTAAGTTCCAGTCATACAATACATCCATGTACACCTGCTAGTTCTAATAATGGAACATTACAACCACAACCTCCTGCTCCTCCAAAGAGATATACTAGCTCTGCACATTGGAGAAGCCAAGGCTCGTTACGATATTATCCAAGCTTTCTCTAAGATAGTCCTATCGAAGCTTGGCTGACCAAAAGCCTTTATAATGAGATATGAGGGACTATTTATAGCAAAGGGTGGGGTGACCCTTGACATTCTCATTTTTTATAGTTCAACTACCCTCATGACTCTTCACCTACTCTATGATTGTTACATCCAACTATCACACTTGACTTACACTTGACATAAATTTACATTCAAATGCATATGTAACCATGTGAAACAAAATGGCTTGAGCATGCCATGCTAGACATCACTCTAACTTAGACAACCATGGAAGTCCAACTCCTCAACATCTTCATGTTGATCGACAGTAACATATTGATGCCAAGATCGGTAGTCGTTGATGGTGCCCATGTGATCTACGGTGACATCTGTCTAAAACCTGAATCTTGCCTCCATAGCATCCCGGTACACTACTTGGGCTCCTCTATCCAACTCATTTGAAAGGATGCACATCATTGTCTTCAATGCGGCTGGACCAACAATATAGTTGTGCATGATGCTTGCACTGGTAGGCAGGTCTGGGCTAGTGGCAATGCGCATCAACTCGTCAAAGTACAAGTCAAGCTCTAGTTGGACCTGTTTATTTGTCTTCACCTGAGTGAGAGTCCCAATAGATGGGACTGAAGGTGTGCACACCACAACATCGATGCTCCTGAATACTCATGCATGGGAGGCCTGTATGCTAGTGATGAGTTCCGAAAGCTCTTCATAGTTTCAATTCTGACTCCGGATACGTGCCTTCAACTCAACTACATTGGCCCTCATCATCTCAGGCAAGTGAAGTGGGGCTCCCTCATATTTCATCATCCATGTTTGCGTGTCATCAACAACAACATGCAAGTTCATTAAGACATGTTCTCTTCTATCACATCACTGCTACCATCTGTTAAGATGGATGACTACCTTATCCAAAGTACCAAACTTGGAGTACAATGCTTGCATAACTATGTCAAGGGACAAAAATTCTTCTAGTATTTCCTTCTTCAGTTCATCTCGGGTAGACATTGTCCCAAGTTCTCCTCCTTGCTTGGTCGTCTGATGTTCCTTTCCCATTTGCTCATTCTTAGCTATTAGAAAGAAAACACTTGAGCTAGTGGCTTCGGCATACACTCTGGCTGCATCAGCCAAGGCTACTGGATGTTTGCACACATCAGTCAAGATCACTCGTTCCTCAACTTGCGTAGGAGATTTATGATCCTCAGGAGTTGACACTCTGCAATATTGCATTACTCTATGTTGAGATTCGTTGAATGCGATGTTGTGCATCTCTCCTTCCGGCCGATCACTGAAGATCTCAGTGCATCCTTGGTCATTCGATACTTGCTCATCATCTCGATGCATTGAAGCAGGTGACTTGACCTCTCTATGGTGAGACATGAGGTCGATGTCCTGTTCCAACTCTCGTTGCTCCATGTCTGCATCCAACTGTTGAAGTGCTTGTTCTATATCATGCATGAAGTCTTGCTCTTACGATAGTTCCCCCTGTTTGCTTGATGCCAACTGTTCTAATGAATCAACTACGTGTATGGGCAGTTCTTCGTCTGTTTGCACATGTCGTACCCACTGCTGTATCTACTGCTATTATGCTTCCCTCTCCTGTTTGTGCAGCTCTTGTTCTTTTTGGAGTTGCTACATCAGCTCATGAAACTCCTTCTCTGCTTCTTCCATTCTTCTCTTATCCCTCTGCCTTTGCATGATTCACATGCCGTGTTGGTTCGTATTTTCCTCTATAGGCATAACTGCTTTCTCTACCAATGGATCTACTTGGAACTTTCAGCTTTTCTCCTCCTCCATGTGATCAAAAATCTTCCTCTTACCTTTTTCGCACGCTGGTATGCTTGCCTCTACTGCCACTATTGCTACTGATGCTGCTGGTTCTCTCCACGATGCTGCTTCATGTTGCTTCACTAACCACTCCACAGTGAAGCTGAACGGTTCATTGGGTCTGGAGAAATTGTAGCAATATCTCCATCGGTCCTCTTCAGCCCAATGACATGACCTGTGGATCCCATTTAACTGAACTCTCATGTAGTGATCCTTCAAAATATAATGTGGTTCATATAGATTGCAACTTCGAAGTTCAAATGGGTGCTTCTTCATCAATTCTACTTCAACATCCGCTTGCTTGATACTCATAATCTCATATAACCCAATCACAACAGAAGAGCGGGCCAATGTTCCTTCTTCTTCCAGTGCAACCTAGTTTTCAATCCTACTGAGATGTGATATGCTACTTCGTGCATGAAAATTACATCCAAGGCAATCCTTGGTAGAACATGTGGAGGATTCTCCATGTTGAACATTCAGATGAAGGTGCTGGACGGTGAGGCATACCAATCAACAATGTCTATCAGTGCCTCCATTACTTCCTTCGACATGTAGGGTGGATCTTGTTCGAATATCATCTTGTACACTACGGTTACAAAATGATTAAACAGTCATGTGATTACTTCTTTGAAGCTGCATTTAGACAACAACTTGAAATACATATTCACAACAGTCTTCGTCAGTGACCATGCCCACTCCAAGCCTTGGAACTCTCGTCGAGCATAGATTGCATTTAAGATGTAGGCACACATGTAAATATTTGCATGCATACCTCTGGGTGACTACCGAAACTTCATTACTTGTTCCTTCAATTGATGAGCCAACATGTCGAACCAGTTACATGGATTTCCCTCTCTAGCCAGTTCGTCTAGTGCAATCACACAACTTTGTGGGAAGGTTTCCATGCTTGCTTGGCCATACAGTCGAAAATAAAATATGACCAAGTATTGATATGCCTTCCTCAGTATCTTCATCTTGTAGATCTGGTTTGGTGTCAACCTAAATCGAGCCAGCTCCTTTACCCAGTTCTTCAGAATGTCTCTAGAGTTAGCACTACTATTGGGTAAGCTAAATGGAGTCTTCATAACAGTCACAAGCTCTACAATCTGATACATCTCATCATAGTATCATGCTCAGAAGGTTACAAGCTTCTTCCCATTGACACTGCTCAAGGTGATCATCTCAGGATCAGTGTGAGAGATGATCCAGTGTATCATGTCCATGCATGGGAACACAGGGTATCCACATGTAGTCCGATACAAGCCAGATTTGTGAATGTTCACATACACCTAACAGTATTTGAGGTCTTCCTCAAAAGTGCCTGCAAATGCTTCATTGACCTCTTTCCACTTCAGCTTGATGCCCTTGTCTAGAAACATCTTTGTATCTTCATAGATTGGTAGACCAGAGGGCACTCGCTCAACTGTTGCTCCAGCTACCTTCCCATTAGTGTCCTGTGATCTTTCTCTCTTACAAGCCATTGATCCTGTACTACTAAGAGGCAGATGAACACCTAAAATATCTGGGGACAAGCAATATGCATGGCAAGAAATCTGTCAGTGAAAACCAAAGCAAATTCAGGGAATGACATAGCACATACTTGGGAATTGATAGGAAAGATTGTGCAATTTCTTCTGGGAGGTTGGGAGACTGGCTTCTAGAACTACACAAAAGGAAGTCTACGTTGTCTGGGAGGCAAGACTGGATACTATATTTGCGCAATGCGCAATCCAAATTCCAGCTGGGAGTGACTGCGGCTGGAATTGTGCATTGCACAATCCCAATAACCAACATTGTGCAATCCAATGCACAATGTT
>APFE030473975.1:0-13023 GCA_000404065.3 Pinus taeda | reverse complement strand
GGATACTATATTTGCGCAATGCGCAATCCAAATTCCAGCTGGGAGTGACTGCGGCTGGAATTGTGCAATGCACAATTCTAGCTGGGAGTGACTGTAGCCTTAGGGAATGCATTACGCAATTTTCTGGGCCAGCAGTCAGTGTCCCTCAGAAATGCACAAATTAGTCCTATAGGATAGTGTTGGGAATAAATGCACATTTCTGGAGAGGAAGACAAAGCCTTCCTGCTCCATATCATGCAAGGTTGTCTTGGTGAAGGCAGACTCCGGGCCAAGGTTGGCTAGAATCGTTGAAGGGAAACTGAAAGAAAATAACATAGTGAATGCATGATGACAGTAAGTGAAAGTAGAAGTGATTGTTAGTGCATGCAAACATGAATGAAATGTTCAATAAACAAATCAACATGCATGTGGTTCAAGTGAGTTTCCGAATCGGTGACCGTTTGTGCAAAACATTTTCATGCATGCGGCAACAATGAGATAGCAATGAAAACTAAAATAATGCTAGGACAAGCTAGTATACATGTACATGATGACAAGCACTCAAAGAAATCAAGAAAATAGCACTCACACAAGCAAAAACACAAAAAGCGAAAAAAAAATGCTAAAAAAGGCAAGTTGAAGCCACTTACCCATGAATAGCTGAATCAGATGTGTCGAAGAGTCCTGGATATGTTGTGGCATGTTGGAGCTCCAAGATCGATGTCAAAGAATGAGATCTAATGCATCGAATAAATAATTTTTGAGCTCATGACAAGGCATGCCACAAATCTAGGAAAAAGTGACACTTGGAAGAAAGTTTTTAAAACAACTTTTCATGTAACCCCCAGCTGCTAAAAATAGCTCCATGAATCATGGGATGCCTTTTGCATGTTTCCTATTCCTATTCTAGGAAAAATCAAGCCATGCATGTAAGTCAAGTTTCGTTGGTCTTGGGTTGAACTGGTTAACCCAATTGCTCATGCATGAAGCTACTTAGTTGCTTTAAGGAAATCTGCATTTCTGGCTGGGAGCTAGGCTGGATGCCCAAGAGATTTCCGCAACTTTTGGGTAGAGTAGTTGACTACTGTGTAGATTTTTGCAATTCTGGGTTGAGCAACCCTACTGGGGAAAATTGCGCAATTTTCACTATTGTTGTTGACAGGAGGAATTGTGAAATCGTGGAGCCCAACATGCTACCAGAGAAGATTGCACAATTTCTAGAGGGAAGGTTGGTTGCCCTCCAGAAATGCACAATTTCTTGGGGGAGCTTCTCAGCCTACAATTGGACCAAGTGCAGGTGATCATCTTATGAAGCTAATGCATCATGTTATGATGGATAGGTTGCCTTTGTGCAAGAAAAACACTGAAGCTTGTCTACTTGATGATGCAAGACAAGGTGCTGTGAAAATTTGATGGGGGGCTCCAAAACTAAGCTAGGGAAATTTTTTTGAGGGTGGTAGTAACCACTAAAACAATAAAGAAGAGTTGAACTTGGAGGAACTAGACCAGGGTGGAGCAGTCCCTTTGAAGGAGACAAAAGACATTGAGTCTCCCTTCATAATTAGGAAGAGGAAGAAATCTACCACAGCAGGTGTGCACAAGAAGCAATAGTCTAATAAGACTTTTAGTATTGAATCGATGGTCCTCACTAAGGGAGACATCAATGAGATTGGGGAAACTCTGTACAACATCATCGAGGATATGTGGGGACACATCGAGGATCAATACAAGTGAGTATTGTCACAAGTCCAACAAGACCTCAAAGATCTACAAGTGCAAGAAAGCGCGATTCAAGCAAGTGTGGTTCATACGTGTGAGAATCAAGCAAGCGTGGTAATGACAAGTGCGACACCAACATTGTCTCCAATGTTGTGGTAACCATAGATATCCACACAGTACCTCTTCTAGGAGGGTCGTTGCGCTTTCCTCTTCGTGATATGCTGAATTAAAATTTTGAGAAGAACAGGTGCTCTTCGTGATTAAGGACATTAAGAGCCATAATGATCATTTAGCTAAGGATTTGCCAGAGCGATGTAGGATAGAGATGCAGTTGTTGCGCACATGCAAGAACTGGAGGACGTGATCACTCAAGCTTGCATTGACCTGCTAGATCTCCTTATATAGGCTGAATCAAATTCCAGAGAGAAGCTCCAAAAGATGGAAATCATAGTGAAGAAGTCCAAAGTGGAGGTTGAACGAGTCAAATTTGAAATGCAGATGTAGGTTACAGAGCTACAAATGGCTACATCCCACCACCCCTCCAGAAATTTGAGAACAACGCAAAGCTACTATTAAGAAGATATAGAAGTCCTAGATGCTGCATTTAAGGACTACAGCTAGATCTTTGAAAGCACCATGGAAATGCAACACGAACTGCAGGAGGACCCACACGTACAAATGATTGAAGTGGACATCAGGGACAACTAGCTGCAATTTGATGAGATCATAGCAACAATGTAGACTTTAGCATCTCTGCAACAATTTGCTAGACTCTAGGAAGGGAAGTCCCTTAAGGTTCAGATAAATGAGTTGCGACAAAAAGCCTCAATCATCTTAGAAATAAAGCAGCCTTGGGCCAATGAAGCTAGTCAACTCTCTCAATTTGTTGAGAGTAAACTAAAAGGCATCTAGTAGATGTAGTGGACCATTGGATTGGTAGTCGAGGGACCAACTATTGAGGAGTTGTTCGAGGAGGTTTGACAAGCCATTGTGCAGTGCATAGCAGAGCTTCAAGCATTTAAGGCACAATTTAGTAGCCTCAAAGCATGCATCGAGGACGTACCAGTAGAGTAGCTCGAGATGAGTCACATCTTTGTGTTGGGGGCTTGTTGGGATGCGGACCTCCATGTCCAATTTGTTCTAAGTTTTGGATTTGGTAATATTGTAAATTCTCTACAATTTGAGGAGTGGAGCGCGAAAAATTTTAAGAGTCAAAGGGGCTTTTAGGAGGGTCAAAACCCCTCATTTTTTAAAGGGATGGTTTGTTTGATGATATAATGAACTATACCCATGTTTTGTGGACCATGGTAATGTAATGTAAAATATATAAAAGGGAGTCATATATGAGTCATAGGGAGGTTATGCTTACGGATAGTTGATAAGTGATATTTTGAGTCTGTAAGTATATATTATGGTGAAGGGGAAGGCTCTTGCAGTTGAGTGCGCTGATACCTTGGTAAGTATGCAGCTGAGTGTGTGTACCGATGTAGTTGTGTGCACAGGGTCAAAAGGTGTGTATGTATTGAAGATCTGAAGTAATAAAGAATATTGAAGCAACTTTGTGTGTCTTGTGTTTATTTATATGTTATGTTCCTTTTTGCTTAGTTATGATTTAGTTCTCTGTTATATTGTTTAAATTACATCACAAAGATTCAGATATACTTTGGTTTAGTAACTTATGCATGTTAGAACACCGAAGCGAAGCTTGTAGATCTAATTAAGTATAAATCACCTTAAGTATGTGATTGAAAAGACAAGGGTTCGCGAAGGCCATATAGGGCCCTAATTTAAGGAAATTCCTTGCTACCACATCACATAGCCTTCTTGTATGTAGAAACCTAGCTCTAGCATACCCCAATACTACCTTGGGGAAGGCTGCAGTCTGCACTTAGTCAATTGTTGCCAAAAGGGCTAGTAGTGTAGGGTTTTGTTGGTTAAATGTAGCTAACTCTGAACCTGGGTCCAAGCCCCCTCAAGCCAACAAATTTCCTCTAACTAGGTATAACAGTTTGCTACTAGCAAGCTTTGTATTCCTCCACTCTTCATTTTACATTTAATTTATTATTAATACAAATTTTTTGATAATGGCATTTTTATTACTAGGAAACTCCACTAGACCCTAACCCTCATTTTTGTATAAGGCTACCATTTCTTCAACCATGTCTTTTTTTATAGTTTTCCATCCCCAAAGTACAGTACCTCCTTAATACATCTAGGACCATCATCAATAATAAACAAATCAAAATTTTAATCGATATTAGGTGGAGTATACCTTTTTGGATACCTTGTTTTGTGAATAGATCTCTTCAATACTAGAGTATGTAGTTCTTATTCTTCTAACATTAATATTTTATAGATTATGATTCATCATCCTTCAACTAAAACTCTATCTTTTCTAGTTCATTTTCCTTTGGTAGGAATTGTTCAAAATACCGAGAGGAGGGGTGAATCGGTATTCCTTAGCAATTAGCACTTTTAAATAAAAGAACACAGTATGCACAAGAATTTCAAGTGGAAAAACCGCTCTGGGTCAAAAACCATCGAACGACTTTCTAATAAATTATTTAATCTTCAGCCCCAACTGAAATGAAAGCAACAACTTCCTAGAATTCCAGAAAATCATTCTTCTCCAGCTCCCACTGGAAGGACGCCCCAATGCCCTAGTTTCTTCAGTAATCAACTGAATGGATGCCCCAACACCCTAGTGAGACATAAATCACCCTAGCACCACCCTACCACCCTGAAGTTTTCACAAGCCCCAACCTGTAGGTGACTTCATACACCTACCTAACACCTCCCTGTCACCCTATAATGATTGAAATGAGACAAGAGTGTGAATTCCCTTACCAAGGACAACGATCCATGATATAATATGATTTAAAATGAGTTTGACCGAACACCTAATCACACTATGACTTGCAACTCAATCGTGACATCATCCCAATAGAGAATCCTATACCTCCCAATGATGCCTTTTCAACTCTAGGTAATTGACTCTTTTACAATAATGACTCTTCCAATGATGACACTTTTACAACTTTACAATGATGATTCTTGGCCTTGACACCTATTCACAATATACAGATGGTTGTCATGTCTTCAAAGGATGTCCCACTCCAATGCTTCCTTTGATTTGATACTTCTGCTCTTGAATTCTTTCTTGAATTTGTACTTGAATCTTCTTCTACCTGCATGAAAAATTTTCCCGGCAAAACCAATCCCAAAACAAAACAAAATACTCTTCAATTTACCTATGCCTGCAAAAGACATGTAAGTTCATAATAATGAATAAATTAAAATTATAATTATAATGCATACTTGAATTGTGCTTATCACTTTTGTTTTTAACTTGCTGCAGTAGTAGATAAATACTCCCAGTCTTGATATAGTCCTCGACTCTATGCAAGACTATATCCAAAATTGACCTAAAGTTATATACAATAAAAATTGATGACAGAACCTAGATTTGTGATGGACCAAGTTCTAAGTACAACAATAGAGACCATTCTATCAACTATGACAAGAAAAGTAACATGAACTTACAACCTCATATAGATTTAACAAACTTGGTGTACCATCAATAATATGTAGCATAAAATGTGTAGTATCAAGAATAGGACATCGAAAAAAATAATTGTGACATATAGAGACATAAATATATAGCTGAGACAATGTATATACTTACGTTGTTTGGCGAAAACATATGTTAGAGATGATACTCAAAATTCAAATGTAAACACTAATCATACATACCTTGTTGTAGGAGACTTACCCTTCACTGTTGATGTGTGGTCCTTAATGCAACAAACCTTGAATGCATGCCTTTTCATCTCTTCTAGGAGCATGATACTGAATCTATTGTATCTATTTAATGTCAGATCTCCAAGGTCTAAAATTGCATTCTATGATATCTCTCTGCATTCTATTTCCAACCTTATAGGCCTGATCAAGATTGGATTATTCAAGAAAGGGTTATACCAAATCTCCCACGATGACGTGATTATAGCCTAGTTCAGTAAAGAGAACTTATACAAAGTGCCACATGTCACTACTATGACCGTCAGCCCTGAAAATGCTACTAAACAAACTACAGTCCATCCGATTTATGTGACTATTTACGAAATCTGAATCCAATGCTCAAAGAGACTGCTATGACGATTTTCCTAATACCACCTATTTGACATGGAATTCGGGATCCTGCAAAACCCTAACTTCCTCAGGTCATATCTCTGAGAGTATAGCGAACCAAGATCTGAAATTCAGTCACCAGGTTCATCATGATTTCATCTCAAATGGGTTTTAATTTTAGCATCTGAAGCTTCATAGAAAAAGCTTTATAAAGAAAATTACACGATGACCTATTTGAAGCCACACAATCCCTACTAGAGGAGGATATTAGGGTCATTATTTATATGAATGTCTTGAGCTAAGAGAGTCCTCAAAAGTGAACGTTGGAGGGATTTTAGGAGCAAAAAAAAATATTATTAATTATTGACTATTTAATGATCACAACCAATTATGAGTGCCATGCCACAACCCCATAGGGTTTTATCCCACTAACTAGGGTTACTAACTTCAAACATGAATATCTCTCAAACAGTGAAGAATTACTTGGCGTGCCATATATCAATTGAAAACATCTTGACCCGTAGAATTCATATAGAAGATCCTTGACTCAGAATAGAGTAATTTGTTAAGTCAAAATTTCGATGCAAGATCTGTGTAGCCCCTGGTGTTGCTTGGCTTGACATCAATGACAATCACTAATTAATAATCTCCCCATTTGGCATTGATGGAAACACAAGTACTCCCCCTACAATCATGACACCTCTTCCTACTGCCTTATCTCCCCCTTTTTCATCAATGGCAAAGGGTAACTCCCCCTAACAAACAACCATCTTGCGGACCTGTACACACCTCCACTCCCCCTTTCTACTTGAGTAGATAAGAGAAAGAGTCTAAGGAAAGCTTGGGAGAATCCCAAGTTTTTAGAGAAGATACTCAAATTCTTCATGAGGTAATGGTTTGGTAAAGATGTCAACAATTTTTTCCTTTGTTCCAACATATTCAATCATGATATTCTTTTTGGCGATCTTCTCTCTAACGAAATGATATTTAACCTGAATGTGCTTCATTTTGGAATGCATCACACAATTCTTGGAGATACTGATGGAATTGGTGTTATCGCAAAATATATGAATAGGCTCATCAAACTTGACTTGAAGATCTTGCAAAGTTTGCTTCATCTAGATAAATTGTGTACAACAAGTTGTTTCCGCGATATATTGGGCATCTGTTGTGGATAACGCGATTGAATACTACTTTTTACTTAACCATGAAACAAGACAACCACCTAGATAGAATGTTGCTCCACTGGTACTCTTACGATCATCAACACTTCCTTCCCAATCTGTCTCTGTATAAGATTGGATAACTAGATCATTTCCTTTGGGATACCATAGACCATATTCCATTGTGCACTTAGGATATTGAAGAATTCTTTTTAGGGCAATAATATGAGATTCTTTTGGTGTTGCTTGGAATCTTGCTACTTGTCCAACTTCCTGCATCACATCGGGCTAAGAGGTTGTCACATATAGGAGACTACCAATCATTACTTCCAAATATTATATCATTCACATATACCTCACTAATTGTTAGGTTATCTTGATCCACTTTC
Organism: Pinus taeda; assembly: GCA_000404065.3. NCBI lineage: Eukaryota > Viridiplantae > Streptophyta > Pinopsida > Pinales > Pinaceae > Pinus > Pinus taeda. The sequence continues at coordinate 5,645 of APFE030473975.1, read as the reverse complement.
ACATAGAGATTGTTATCAGCACTTCCTTTCTTGAATCCATGTTGCTGTAGATACCTATCAAGATGAGCATACCAAGCCCTAGGAGCTTGCTTGAGACCATATAGTTCCTTCTTTAATCTGCAAACGCAGTTCTCTTTGTCAGTGAGAAGAAAACCTTCAGGTTGTTCAATGTAAACTTCTTCTTCCAATTCACCATTTAGAAAGGCTCACTTAACATCTATTTGCTAGACCTTTATTTTTCTCAAGCATGCATATGCGAGAAACATCCTGATAGCTTCCACTCTAGCATTGGGAGCAAATTTTTCTTAAAAATCGATTCCGTCAACCTGTGCATATCCTTTACAGACTAATCTTGCCTTGTTCTTGGTAAATTGTAATTCTTCAACTATTTTTCTCCTGCTGAACCTGTAATGAAACCGCCATCTTGTTAGAACTACTTTCTTGTTAATCGTAGACTTGTGCCATATACTACTCCATAGACACCTCTACAAACATTAACGATTCAACAAGCCAGATTGTTCAAAATAATGAGTCACCTAATGGGCCATCTTGAATTGAGTCATTATTTGAAGCAACTACTAATTCCTCATGACCTTTTGCTTTTACAAATCCTGAAAGCATAATTGTTGAACCTTGTTATCTACTTTGTCTTCCTATACCTGTTTCCTTTTCCAGACCTTCTTATTCTTGCAATCTCAAACCATGTGCCCATAGTTATGACACTTGAAGCATTCAATGTTGTCCATAGGTGACTCCATATGATATTTGTAATCACGAGTGCTATGGCCATAGTTATGGCATTTGAAACATTCAATGTTTGGCCCATCTAGCATGTATTATCTTCTGACAAAATCATCGTGGAACCTGTTTCGTGATCCTGCAAACTTTCTTCTAGGGTTTTGCAGATAATAATTGTACCTGTCAATAACTCGACAATCCCTAGCCATATGTCCATAGTTGACACATAAAAAGAAATAACCATTAAATAAATCTGCATACCTGAATGGTTCATTCAGATACAATGGTCCTTGATAGTTGTACCTATCAACAAATTTACAATCCTTGGCCATATGTCCATAGTTAGCGCATGAAAAACAATAGCCATTAAATAAACGAACATACCTAGAAGAATTTTCATTTTTCTTTGGAGGCGGTGTTGTAGTTTGTTCTGGTCCCTTTTTCTTGATTTCTTTGGTCTTGTTCTTTAGAGTTACAAAATTATTCTTTGGATTTTTACTTTGATCAAATTCCTTCTTAGAATCATCCTGCGAATATGTGGAGCTTGTACCTTCATTAACTGGAGCTTTACCATCTTTAATTGCCTTCATGTTTTATTCTTCATTTTTCTTATCTTGTAAGTGTTCTTTTTGTGATCCCCTAAGTTTGTTGATCTCATCACGGGTTGCATCAAGTTATTCTTTCTTTTGAGCAAGATCTTCTTGAAACCATCTTTTGAAGATCTTCCTTCTTTTTTCTACCTCCTCAACTTGTATCTTAAGAACAATGGTCTTCTCTACTTCTCAGTTGAGAACTTGTATCTATTCCTTCTGCTTCTCATTTTACATCATGATCCTACTTATTTCTACTAAAGATGTTTCTAATTCCTTTTTATTTTGGTCAATAGCGGATATGTATCTTTGAACAGATTCCTTCCTTCCAATTTTTGCTTCCTGCATCTATTGTGTGATCCTGCTAATCTTTGCAAACGTTGTGTCAAGTTCTTGTTGCTTCTGTTGGATTTCTCTCTTTAGGTCTCCTGTCATTGTATTCTTGATTTCTTCCAATTGAGTTCTAAGACTACTAATCATCTTCTCAGACTCTTCATTTTCTTTGATGATTTCTTTTGTTGTCTTCAGTTCCACTTCCAAAAATCTTGTCTTTTCCTTTTGACTTTTGAGTTCCTTTATCACCTTGATCACTTGATTTTGAAACTCTTTTTTACTCATTTCTCCCATTTCCTCATCATAACTAGAAGAATCCAAATTTTCAATAACATCTTGACCTGATTGCTTTGTTGGATAGAGATTATGAAACTTTTCCCAAAGAGCTTTAGTTGTTGAACCTTGACCAACTTTTGTTTTCACGGAATTTGGAAAAACATTCAAAATTACATTCATGGCCTTTGAATTGTGCCTTTTAGATTCATTGGTAGATGTGTCTCTAGAAACGATTGATTCCCATACTGCATGTGCCTACAAATGTACTTCAATCCTAGATTCCCATACCCAGCAATTATCTGCATCAAAATCAGGGGTTGGTGCACATTACTCACTTTCTTCAGATTTTGTTGTAAATGTACCTTCCTTTTTAATGCTTGTAACTTGCTTCTTTGGATTTCCCATCTCTATGCTCTGAAAACTGACTTCCAGTGGTTAAGTTGTTACTGAAGGAACCAAGCTCTGATACCAATTGTTGGAAATACTGAGGGGGTGAATCAGTATTCCTTAGCAATTAACACTTTTAAATATTTTTTGAGCATGAGTTAATATTCAATTATTATTAATGTTTACACAGTAATAACAATAAATAAAATAACACAGTATGTAGAAACATTTTAGGTGGAAAACCCCCTCTGGATCAAAAACTACTGAACACTTTTCTAATAAATTCTTTAATCTTCAACCCCAACTGAAATGAAAGCAACAACTTCCTATAATTCTAGAAAAGCATTCTTCTCCATCTCCCACTGGAAGGACACCACAACACCCTAGTTTTTAGTAATCAACTAAAGGGATGCCCCAACAACCTAGTGAGACAAAACTCACCCTAGCACCACCCTAGCACCCTAAAGTGTTCATAGGCCCCAACCTGTAGGCGACTTCATACACCTACCTAGCACCTCCTTGCCACCCTATAATGACTAAAATGAGACAAGAGTGTGGATTCTTGTAACAGGGACAATGATCCATGATACAATATGATTTACAATTACTTTGACCAAACACCCAATCACATTATGACCTACAACCCAACTATGACATCATCCCAACAGAGACTTCTATACCTCCCAATAACACCTTTTCGACTCTAGGAAGATTGACTATTTTACAATAATGAATCTTCCAATGATGACACTTTTACAAATGACTCTTTTACAACTTTACAGTTATGACTCTTGGCCTTGACACTTCTTCACAATATACGGATGGTTGTCATGTCTTCAAAGGATGTCCCACTGTAATTTTTCCTTTGATTTGATACTTCTACTCTTGAATTATTTCTAGAAGTTGTACTTGAATCTTCTTCTACCTACATGCAAAATTTGCCTAGTGAGCCCACACCCAGAACAAAACAAAATACCCTTCAACTTACCTCTACCTGCAAGACACATGTAAGTGCATAATAATGAATAAATACAAATGAGAATTACAATGCGTACCTAAATTGTGCTTATCACTTTTTTTGTTGACTTGTTGGAGCAATAGACAAACACTCACACTCTTGATATAGGCCAGGACTCTATTCAAGACTATATCCAAAACTAACATGAAGATATATATAATAAAAACTGATGACAGACCCTAGACTTGTGATGGACTAAGTTCTAAGTACAACAATGGAGACCATTTTGTCAACTATGACAAGACAAGTAACATGAACTTACAACATCATATAGATTTAGAAAACTTGGTGTAGCAACAAGAATATGTAGCATAAAATGTGTAGTATCAAGAATAGGACATTTGAAAAACTTCTTGTGACATATAGAGAGATAGAGATATAACTGAGACAATGTATATACTTACGTTGTCCTGCAAAAACATATGTTAGAGATAATACTCAAAATTAAAATGTAAACAATAATCATACATAACTTTTTGTAAGAGACTTTCCCTTGATTGTTGGTGTGTGGTCCTTATTGTAGTGATCCCTAAATGCTTGTATCTATTTAATTTCATATCTTCAAGGTGTTGGCATTATGGCACAAGTTTGGAGCCATGGCACAGGTGTTGTCCTTGATGGCAACTCTCTTTGGTAACAGATCTCAGTTCAGGCTTTCAGAATGAAGGAAAAGACATATACGGAGGTTCATCTAGACGAAGACGCATATACACGCGGGTTAGACATTACAAAGGTGTGTATGCATATACACGCACTTTCATGTAAAGGAAAGTGCGTATATGTTGGAGAACTTACCTTTGGTCCATGGTAGTTAGTCCTTAGTATTTGAACCTATGGTTTTGGACCATGGTACCTCGTCATAAGTGTTGATCCCAAGTATTGGGTCCGTGGTATTGGTTTATTATGGTTTTGGACCGTGGTATTGTGGAACGCCTAAGACTATAAAAGAGGAAGGAGATCATGTGGCAAAGGATCATCTGAATTATTATTGAATATATGATAAAGTGTTGGAATACTGGTAATGGGGATATGGTGGAGATCTGGATCTGAATAAAGGAGGAACCTTAGCGCAAAGAGAAGAATAAGTTCTATTGATGGATCATAATCTTTAAGTTTGAATGATAGTATCTTTGTATGATTTTGGTCTGTTATATGTGGCGCTTGCTTGATCTATAACACTGATAATTTGGGTTAATTAGTGTTTGAATATCTGAAAGAGAATATTATCCTTTATAGATCTGTACGCAGGTTCAGTGAAGCGAAGGCACGTATACACATTGGTTCAGTGAATGAAAACAGCGTATACGCAGGTTGCTCCAAACACAAAAGCGTATGCACGCATGTTGCAGGTTATTGAAATAGTGTATATATTTTTTGAGTTGTGATCTAGCTGCTTCTATTTATTGTTGCTATGTTCTGGGTTCATATTTTGGTGTGTGGTTTCTGGTACTGTGTACAGCTATCATAGAAGTATCTACTTGATTCAGATCTAATTGGTGAAAAGGAGATTGGTTGATGGAGAAATTCTCGATGATTGATTGATGTTCATGGATCTAGTCTGAAAATTTATGAAACGTGGTCCCTGGAAGAAAGAGAAGGTTGTAGCCTTCTGTAGGCTAGCACCTACATACTAGTATCTTGGCTAGTGCAAGAGCTAAAGGGGGTTGTAGCTCCCTTCCAGGAGAAGCTGGAGAACGAGAGAGGGTTATAGCTCTTTGCAGGTTGCAGCCTGCGTACTGGTAAAAGACTGCACCAATACATTGTAAAAGAATTTTCTAATTTAAAAGAAGATAGAGACGAATTGCAGCAGGTGGTTTTCACCCACATTGGGTTTCCACCTTATATTTTGTGTTCTTGTGTGTGATTGTCTTTCTGGTCTGTTTTACTATTTCTGGTTACTGGTTATTTGATTCTGAAACACAGATTAATAATCAACATCAGAAAGATAAAGTAAATTAAAAGTTTGCCTTGTATACGCGGATCTCCTTCTGCATAATTGCGTATATACGTGGGTTTAATTAACTGAAGTACCATATATCATTTGTTTTGAAAAAGGAATATTTGACTTGATAATACTGATTCCCCCCCCCCCCCTCTCAGTATTATTTCCAACAATTGGTATCAGAGCAAGTCCTTCTGAAGAAGCTTAATCGCTTGAAGGAAGATCTTTCATCATGAGCAACTACGAGAGGGAAGCATCAATCAGACCACCGGTTTTTGATGGAACAAACTTCGTATACTGGAAGGTTAGAGTTACTGCCTATCTTCAATCTCTGGGTACTGAAGTCTAGGATATCATAGAT
>APFE030473966.1:27514-38395 GCA_000404065.3 Pinus taeda | reverse complement strand
AAATGACCAAAACCTGATATAATTCCTCTAATTCTGGTGGAGTTCCTTCTGCTTCCTGCACTAGAGTATCAGTCATCTATTTCTAGATAGACTGTTCATAAATTCCATTTTTCTTCAAAATCACTACTCTTTCCCCTTTAATCACCCCAACCCTGGTTATTGGGCACAATTTATTGATATAGAGCCTCTTTAACTCTATCAGAACTATAATTCCATAGGAATTATAAAATACACTAGTGGCAGGGCTTTTTAATGGAATTAACGTACTATCGTTTCTTTAAACCAAAGGAAATACGTTAATACGCAAAATACATAGTCGGCGGGGCTTTATTCCAAAGAAATGGAATAACACAAAATACAATATCGGTGGCTTTATTCCAAGGAAATGGAATAACACTATCAACGGGTTTTTCCAAAAGGAACGTAAATACACTATCGCAATCACTATCGGTAGTTCCAAAGAACGGAACACGCATAACACTCTGATAACCCCGATGTGATATAACACATGGCTATTGTTGACAATCACAATCGGCGATTCTGATACACCCCGCTAAGCGCTCCCCGTTGAGACTTGGGATGTGATAACACTCGCGGACCCGATAAGCTATCAAAACCTCCCTATAATATTTTGGGTCCAAGCTATCGAATCTTCGGACTTTAGCAATTCTAAAGGTCCTTCCCACTCCACTGTGGTTCTGCGATGCAATAATGGTTCGGACCTGATGTGGGTATAAGCTAGATATGATAAGATTTCATGTCCGGAACTCCATTCCGGCTAAGTCTTTTCACGGATTTCCTGTGTAAAACAGAGTTTCCTCCTGTGGAACTCAACGATGCTTAAAGGAAAATAGAGCATGCCAATATAAAGGAAAACCATACGAATAGACTTAAATCAAATATTAACTGGGAAACAAGGTCGAATCACCATTAATAAGACTCAGAAGGAAAGAACTGAAACCAATACACGCATAAATACCAATTAACAGGAAAACATAGTTCAGATGCACAGAAAGGTTTTTCAGAGGTCACCACGCCTCCAGGATCAACCAATACATAGAGAAAAGTTTCCTCTTCCTTTGAGAAATATGCGATAATACTATGCGGTCAAAATCCCATTACAATAGCATTCAAATTACATTTATACTGGTTCGTATTAACAACCAGTTCCTAAAATAGAGGCTTGATTTAATACGACTGTTTGTTCTGCAAGACATCCTCCTCGAGAACCTCCACTATGCTAACTAATCTTATCTGTTTAGCGAGGACATCTCCTTGAGAACCTCTACTTTGGCTTAACTATTTATCATTTATTACAACATGATTTATTCGTAAATTCTATCTCTATGCTAACTAAAAAAACACGGAAATTGATGGCTAAAGGATCCCACTCCTTTGCTTGTAGATTTTTTTCGTATTTTTGGAATAAGTTGGAAGATTTTCCCCTCCAAGTCTTATGCTCCTACATCAGGTCCTCATCATTTGACTTGTCAACCCAACTGCCAACTAGCCTAGACTCAAATTGAGATATTAGTTGAGGCTCCATCTTGAGAGCACTATCCTACTCTCGCTCATCCATCACTTCTCTACTTCGTTCACTTCCTGCCTTGTTGTTCAAGACTATTCCTGTCTCTACCTGGAACTTGTAGAGATTCTTCACCTGCACACGTATCTGCTTCTTACATAAAAAAAATAAGTGTTGGAGGTAATCCTTACCTCTAATGAAGATGCCATCATAACTTGTCCTCAAGGGTAGCTATCGAAACAAGATTTTGATTTAATCCTAGAACATAGAGGACATCTCTGAGATGAAGGGGATTACCTAACTCCCTCTGAAAAATGACAATACCAACTCCTCTAGCTGCATATTACCATCATCTCCTAGCTTAATCTGAAAATGCATGTCCTTCTCCTTCAGGTGGCTGAAACTCTTCTTGTTCTTGGCCATGTGGAAGGATGCTCCTAAATCACTATACCAAATATTGTTGTCTATTGAGCTTGCCATGCAAGCAATCAATGAGAAATATTTCTCGAATTGGGTAAAAAATGCATCTACCTCCACTAGTTTAGCTACATGATCCTTACTGGACTCCTTCTTCTGCTTAGGCCACTTAGTCTCAAGTGTCCAAACTCATGGTAGTGGAACCACTTGATCTTGCTTAGATCCTTCTTCTTCTTCTCACAATTCTAATTGGACTTGGCCTCTCTTTAGGGTCTTTCCCTTGGAATTTCCTTTGTCTGTGAGGGCAAACTTATCCTCATCCTCTATCTTCATCGATCTACCATCTCTGGTTCCTCTCAGGATCACCTCCTGCATGCAGTCAGTCCATAACCTTTCCCAATTGGGAAAATTTTATCTACCCTTGATAGCTTCTTGGGACCCATACCAAGGCTTGTTAATTCCTAGAAGATTAAACTCACGAGGCTATGCTCTGGTACATTCACACACACACACACCACCTAGCTCGTCTCATACTTGAGTGAAATTTGACAAATACGTGATGATGGGCTCATCCTTGCTCATTCAGATACTCCTTAGCTTCAAGCTTCTTGGTATCATTTGTACTATGATATAGATCTAAAATAGTTTTGAACATCTCAAAAGTTTTCTTCTTCTCATGGGTATGAGGAACTATAAGATATTTGACCCCTTCTAGAATAATCCTCCTTGCCTTGATATCATTCTTATTATGTCAGGTCAACTGTTGGGGATCTTATGGTGGTGGTATAGCCTTCTTCATAAATTCTCCCACCCCATTATCCTCCAAAACTACCATGATCCTCCTTTCCATGGAATGAAGTTAGATGCTCCCTCTAAACAATGATCTGTTCTCAATCCTTGGTACACCATTCTGCTTCCCTAGAGAGCTCTCCAACACCTGCCCACTAAAAGCCGTGTAGAATTTCATAAGAAGCAATACTTAGGTCACAATAGGGAAACTTCTAACAACACTCTGACCTGTACTTCAGCTGCCTGACAAACTGTGACAAACCTGGATCTACCTCCACTAGCAAGACATCAATCACTGAAGAACACAAAAACATACCTCAACTAGTAGACTTCTTTTGCTTCTCTAGATCTTGGCCCTATGCAAATGCCTAAATTTTTCAGCCCTTTGATTAGGGCATCCTACACCCAGGTCAGCCCTCAAACTACGGCCTCAGAACCCCTCAACCTCCGCTTTGATCCTTCTCTTCTAGGTCCTACATGCTACATTATTCATCAAGGTATCTCGACCCTCAATTCCCAAGTCTTCTCCAAGGTAATCCAACCTTAGATCTACACCTCACCAGGGCTCATCCCTTCCTTAACTACAGAGAATTCTCTCGGCCTTGTCACAGAGAATCCACACCACAGAACTTGCATGAAAACTGCCTAGTATGCTTCTCCTCAACACTACCAATTCCCTGCCTAACTCGGCCTAAATAGTCACAAGAAAAAAAGAGAGAGACAAAACCAATCCTCTTCTCCACTTCGCTAGGCTCCCTTAGGCTACAACTATTTCAAAGAGATTCTCCTTATGATGTTGCACTTGGATGTGCCAATCAAATTGTGTTGGTCTTATTCCGTTCCTTACTCTCATACCATGTAGAATTTGCTTGAAAATTCTGTAACTGCTATAATGAACAAATATGAAACTAATTTGTAACACCAAGACACAAAATTTCTTTACTCTTTTGCAGTGGAATAGAACATAATTAAACACAGTCATACGATAGAAAAAACACAAAAATCTCTAGGTAACCCAACTGGGAAAACCCTCTTCTTGTTGTAGTTTTATTGATAGAGTAATTTTATCAAATATAAGACAATCTGCCTGTGAGAACAAAAATGTTCTCCTGCTGGCCTAGCATAGACTTTCCAAAATCCCTACTTGATCTCTGCTCCTATCCTCTGCATACAACCAGGCCCGAATTCTTCTGCGCACTAGCCTCTCTTATTGGCACCTAAATTCATGCGCACAGGGCCTCCTATTTTATAGCACAAATCCCTCAATCTATGTGCACTTGGTTCTCAAGTATACGCACACCACAAGCAAACTCTACTCACACAAATTGGTGCTCTCTATTGTCTTGTCTCAAAACCTTGTGCTCACAAAACAATAATTCAATATTGTGCCTTCATCCTACTTATAAGAAATTCAACCCATCTATATTTGGTAAATTTATTTTTGGAACTCCGACTTGTAATTGATAAGCTAACTAAGTCTAACTAACTCATGTAACTCATCCTACCTCAAGACTTAAATAGAAACTGAAACTCACTTGTCCTTTTCCAAAGATAACTCGTGTTAGGAGACAATGAACTGAGCCTCCAACTCCTGCGCATAAGTCAAACTGATTCATGAAATAGTTCTAACTTTTAGGAACTTATTCTAATTTTTAGGAACTCATTCTAATTTATAGGAACTTGTGCATTTTAAAGAAAGACTGCTTGCACCCTCTTTTGACTAAGGCACAAGTCAAAGAAGACCTATTTTTCGAGTACACATTTGGAACAAACACCATCTCTCCAAGATACCATAGGAAGATCTGTCACCATATTTTCTTTACATAGATTTTGGAGTGATAGTTTAAGTGACCAAATCGCTCATGCCAAAGTTTGCTCACTTCATCATTATGAGCAAAAAATACCGAGGGAAGAGTTGATGACCCAAATTTGTTAAACTTATACAACCCTGTAGAATCATCAGCAATGCTAGTAGCTAAAATATGTCTAGGATCTCTTAGGTCTTTAATTACAACATCATGAGGTGAAAATTCAACAATTTTATCTTCACCTGAATGATTTATCTAATATATAGATAGAAGGTTGCAGGATAAGGTTGGAACACAATACATCATTAAATATACCATTGTCTAGATGAACAGTTCCTATCCCTACAACACTAAGAGATCTATCATCACCAACATCTATATTTTTGGTGTTACAATCATTTAAAGAAGAAAATGTGGCTTTGTTTTTGGCCATGTGATAAGAATCTCTAGAATCAATGAGCCACTCATGAGAATGAGAGGAAGAAGATACATTTAGTACATACCTAGACTGAGATGCTTGACAACCACATGCAAATAGTGTTATTCCTGAAGATGAAGATGAAGTTGAAGAGTGATCGAAATGGATGTTATGCTTCTTCATTGTTGCTTCCAAGGATTCCATCTTCTTAACTCATTTGGATTCTAAGTGGCCATCCCAATTACAAAATTTGCAATGTTTACCAGTCTTCTTCCCTTTGTTTTTATTTGCCTTATTATTTTGTTGAATTGATTTTTCATTTTGAGACTGAAATTGCTTAGGACCATTCTTTTTAGGATACTGCTTCTTAGAATTCTTTGAATTTGGTTGTTGCTGGGTGGCTAAGGTTTTCTTAGAAGAGTTTCTAAGATTAAGAAGACCAAGATGTAAGAGTTTTTCTTCTTCTCTTATTAAAGAATCACAAAAGGCATCAAAAGAGGGGGACTTATAGTCTTGTCCTTGAGAAATAAAGGCTTTTCTAATAGAATGGAAGGTGGAAACAAACATAGAGTAGGCTGGTCCCAACTTAGTAAGAATGGAACATATAATGCTACCATCTTCTTTCTTAACCTTAACACCTTCCAAGAGAAGTCTAAGGGTCTTGGACTTGGACAAAAAATCTTCAATGGAAGAAAAGTTATTAGGGTCCAATGTAAACAACTCATTTTCGAGTTGTTGGGCTCTAATTTCATTTTTAATTCCAAAAACCTTAGTGATTTGTTTCATTTCTTCATTAGGGTTATCAAGTTTTGCGATATGGAATATAAGGTCTGGAGAAATAGACATCCCTATCAACCCATGTGGTTGATCTTGCCTATTTTCCCATTTGGCTGCCTTATCTTCATCTTTAGGTTTAGTTTCCTGGCCTGAGGCTATTCTGAAAAGACATTTACTTCTAAGTAAATCCACAATGTAGGACCACCATTGGAAGTAGTTTGTGTTGTCAAGAATAACTTGGAATGGACTTTCCATTTTAACAGAAACTGACGCTGTAGATGCTGAAACTAAGTGTTCCAATGGAAAGACCTCGAAAAATTAGGCCGATTAAAAAAAAAATGGCTTCCGAATGAAGAAGTTATGGCTTTTTGAAGAAAAGTTGTTGAAGATGCCGACAAAGTGCGTGAATCTACGGAAGTGAATGATAATGTTATATTTAAACCACCCCCCCACCATTTTTCAAATTTAATCTAATTAGTTCACTTTAAAAAAAGAATTTATGTGACCCACTTTTATAAATATGTGAAATTCATTTTTACAATGGTACTTTATGAGCTACCCACTAAATTGTAACTTAAATAAAAGATAAATAAACTTTAGAAATATAAGTGACTCACTTTTTATAATGGGTGACAACACTTTTACATAAAGTAACTTTAAAAGATCAATTACATGTGCTTTTGAAAAAGTAACTTAACAAAAAGAAAGACTTGAACTCAAAACCTCTATTCTCATAAAGTAACTTTGGACAAAGTGAGCTAATTTAAAAGGTTAGTAATTTTTGGAAAGAAGGGTGGGTTTTTTTTTTTTTTTTTTAAGTCATTGAAGCTTTGGGGTGCGTGCTTACTTGAAAAATCTTTTTTTTCCTACAAAACAAAAAACCACACAACCCAACACGAACATAAAAAAAGCCAAACCTTATGGCTTGAAGTTAGCTTTCCCCAGAAACTAAATATTTTCCTCAATGTTTATGATTTTCTGAGATCACACTAAAGTGCGATGGAAAAAGCATACGCATGAGAAAAATCCTTCATTTCTGTTTCTAATTTTCCCAGATCGCATAGAGTCGCAGGGAAAAGCGCATACGCAGAAATGAAAGGTATAGATCTGGTAATTAAAAAATAGAGATCTAAATAAAATGAAATAAACAGAGAGATGAATAAATAAAACTGCAAATAAACACTGTATACCTCAAGATTTTAAAAATGAGGTAGTAGGGCTATCGAAAACCTTTTCGCATGAAAAGAAAGGGGTTCCTCACTGGAATAGATGCTCCTAACACAATAGAGCAGTCCTCTCAGCCCGCAAGTAGTCAAAAACAATAGATATAGGAAACGACAGTCGCATACACTTGTACTAGATTTAGATTTGGATCACCAACGGATGTGGCCCTCAAAGAGCTCTGATACCATGTAGGAATATACAGGGTAAGTTCCTCAAATATAACACCAAAGGGCACCGCTCACAAACATATCACAGATCAATACACCAGTATTCTTGACATGGTTAAAACCCTCAAAGAGGGAAACAGTCCACAACTTGAGCCAATGCGGCCACTTCAGGCAATTTATTAATAAAAGAAATAAAATTTACATAAGATTCTCTCATGAACGGTCAACCTACAAATGACCCTCCATGCTCTTTAAATAGAGATCATGGACCAATCGAGTGTTAAGCCACAAATCAAGTGTCGATAATACCGAGGAGAGAATGAACCAATGGATAGCTTCATGTATAGAATATATCATGACCGTCGGATTGTAAGTTACAAAAGTGCATAGTAAAGAGACACATTTTACCTAACTCTACACTAGACTAAGTTATAGTTAACTATTTCCTATGTGTCGGAATATCCTAAGATCCCCCTTAAGAACAACTTGGGATAGTATTGAAGGATGTACAAATATGACACAATAGGAGAAGGAAGGAGGAATCAGAGCATATCCCCCCTTAATGACAACTTCCTGAAGTCAAACCATAAATCAAAGTTTAGTAAACTTCGCCTCTGTGAGAGCCTTTGTAAATATGTCTACAACTTGATCATCGGTTGAACAATATTGCACTTCAAGAACATGGTCATGAATGAGCTTTTTGATGAAGCACATGTATAGTTCAATGTGTTTGCTGCGCTGATGTTGGACTGGATCTTTGCATAGTTGAATGGAACTTTGATTATTACACAAAAGTGTAGTCGGATGTTGCTGCTAAAAGCCAAATTCTGATTGGATCTGACGAATCCACAGGGCTTCCTTACTAGCTTCTACAGCACCATGATACTCTACTTCTACTGAAGAAAGAGAAATGACACTTTGTTTCTTACAAGCCCACGTAATTGGTCCAGAACTAAGAGTGAACACATAACTTGCAGTGGACTTCCGATCATTAGGGTCACCAGCCCAATCAGAATCAGTGAAACCAACCAATAGAGGAGATGCTTTTGCATTGTAATGAATCCCAAACTAAATTCTACCTCGAACTTAACGAAGTATTATTTTAGCTACTTTCCAATGACTTTCGTGTGAATTTTTCATAAATTGAGCAATAAGTTCAACAACAAAGGAAAGGTCAGGACGGGTGTGGATTAGATACAAAATTTTTCCTACAAGTTGACAGTATAAGGAAGCATCAACTTTAGGGGAAGTACAAGTGACTGAAAGTTTGACTCCATACTGAAAGGGAGAAGGGGCTGGCTTACAATCTTCCATGTGAAAGTGACGTAGAAGATCACAGGGATACTTGGACTGGGAAAGGGAAATACCTTCCTTGGATTGCAAAATGAAAGTGTCCTAAGTATGTCATTTCAAAGTGCTTTTTAAGGATGGACTTCACATGGTTTATAAGATTGTCATCACTACCAGTAAGGATAAGATCAAAAACATAAAGAACAACAATGATGAGATACTTGCCCACTTTCTTGGTGTAGACAATATTGTCAGAATGACACCTAGAAAAGCCAGTACCTAAAAGAAATCTATCCATTTTGGCATACCAAGCCTGAGGGGCTTGCTTGAGACCATAAAGGGATTTCTTAAGCCGACATACAAGGCTGGAGTCTATTTGTATAAATCCAAGAGGTTGTTCCATATATATTTCTTCATGCAAGTCCCCATGCAAGAAGGCATATTTAAGATCCATATGATGGACTTCCCATTTGAAAGAGGCAGCACGGGAAAGAACAAGGCAAATAGAGTTCATTTTGGCAACAGGGGAGAAGGTTTCAGTATAGTCAATTCCTTCAAATTGTGAAAAACCCTTAGCAACAAGACGAGCTTTATGTTTATCAAATTTTCCATTTGGTCCAAACTTGGTTATGTAAACCCATTTGCATCTAACAAGTTTTCATCCCTTTGGAAGAGGAACAAGATCCCATGTGTCATTTGCCAATAATGAACGATATTCTTCATTCATTGTTGCATCCCAATCTAGATGGCCTGAAGCTTCTGCAAAGGTGTCAAGATCATAATTCGCTGAAGCTTGAGCCAGTAAGAAGAGGCTCTATCGAACTAAGAATGTGTATGTCGCTGATCTGTAGGATCACCTGCAAGAGCACCCGCGACATCCTGAGTAGCACATACCATTTTTGGAAGATGAGGAGTTGAAGGAGGATCCCGAGAAGGTGGGGGAGGATTGTCATCCTCGCTTTCATCATTTGAAGAAGAAATATTTTCAGAAGTAGAAAGGATAGAGAGAGGTGGCACATCTATTGAACTAGGCTCGTAGGCCAATATAGTTTCAACAAACTTTACATCTCTTCTAATGATAACATTTTTGGACTTAAGTAGAATAAGTCTATATCCTTTGACATCTTCAGAATATCCAAAAAAAAAACATTTTTTACTCTTAGATTCTAAAGCTTTATGTTTCTCATGTGGAATATGGGCCCATGCTTCACTTCCATAAACACGAAAGTGACTTACATATGGTTTAATTGAGCTCCATGCTTCTTCTCTACTGATATTATTTAAAACCTTAGTAGGAGTGCGATTTAATATGTAATTTGCATAGTTAATTGCTTCTGCCCAAAAGTTAAGACTAAGTCCTTTAGATTGAAGCATACAATTAGCCATTTCCTTTAAGGTGTGATTCTTCCTTTCATCTACACCATTTTGTTGTGGAGTATATGGAACAATATGTTGCATTTTAATTCCATTCTTGGTGCAAAAGTTGATGAATTTTTTGTTAACATATTCTCTGCCATTATCAAACATTAGCTTAAGAATTCGATGTCCAGATTGTTTCTCAAAAAAGGCCTTAAAGGCCAAGAACATGTTAAATACTTCAATCTTGAGTTTTAAGAAGTATACCAAGTGCATCTGGAGAAATCACCAATGAAAGTTAAAAAATACTTGTAGCCAGAGAATGAAACAACTGGAAGTGGACCACATAAATCACTATGCACAAGTTGTAAAGGCTTGAGGCATGCCAAGAGGCATGTTTTTCAAAATTATTCCGATGATGTTTTCCAAGCACACATCCAGAAAAAACACCATCTTTGCAAGATACCATAGGAAGACCTGTCACCATATTTTCTTTAAATAGATTTTGAAGAGAGCGATAGTTTAAGTGACCAAATCACTCATGCCAAATTTTGCTCACTTCATTATTATGAGCAACAAATATTGAGGGAAGAGTTGATGATCCAAAGTTGTTAAACTTATACAACCTTGTAGAATCATCAACAATGCTAGTAGCTAAAATATGTCTAGGATCTCCTATGTCTTTCTAGGGTTTGTTCTGGTGTATATTTGGAACCAAATTAGTTTGTATGGTATTGATGGCTTTTCTCTCATAAAGAAATTGTCACTTGGGCAATTTTTACAGAAGAAATGATAGCACATTATGAGGATACAAAAAGCAACACCTTTTTTAGCCAATTGATAAATCTCAAACAAAAGGGTTCAATGATGGAGCACATTGAGGACTTCCAAAAATTGAATATAAGGGTAAAAGATATTCTAGAGGAGCATAGGATTGATGTGTTCATAGGGACTTAAAAAGATAACATCCAACATGAGGTTCACCTTTCGGAACCAGATTCATTGGAGAAGGAATTCAGGTTGGCAAGAAAAATGGAAAGCAAAATTATGGCAACAAGGAAGCCTACCACTCACAATCATAAAGATGGAAGTGTTGCTGCCCCTAGCCAT
>APFE030473966.1:6280-22968 GCA_000404065.3 Pinus taeda | reverse complement strand
AGGGGCACAACAATATTAATAAGGAATATAACTACAATAATAATGGGGTAATCACTAGTATTATAGGGACCTAACAGCCTTACTAATGCACCTTCTACATTTCAAGGTTTGATGAATTCCATTTTCAAACCCTTCCTTAGAAAATTTGTGTTACTATTTTTTTATGATATACTAATCTACAGCAAGTCTTGGAAGGATCATGTCCAACATGTTGAAATGGTTCTCAAACTATTGGAGGAGAAACAATTATATGCAAAAATATCCAAATGTTTCTTTGGAGTGAAAGAGGTGGAATATCTAGGTCATATTGTATCTCATGAAGGTGTTAAGGTAGACCCTAGCAAAATTAAAACCATTAAGGAATGGAAAATACCCACATCCATAAAGAATTTACGAGGATTTCTCAGGTTGACAGGGTATTATCGCAAGTTTGTTAAGAATTATGGGAGAATATCAGAACCTCTAACAACATTATTAAAGAAAGATGAATTTTCATGGACTCCAGAAGCAACGAAGGCCTTTGAATATCTTAAAAAGGCAATGTGCCAAGCACCATTCTTACCTACACTAGACTTCACATAAATCTTTATTGTGGAATGTGAAGCCTCAGGAAATGGAATTGGTGTTGTTTTAATGCAAGAAAAAAGACCCATTGCTTTCGAAAGTCATCTAATCAAAGGAAAGTATTTACACAAAGCTATTTATGAGAAGGAAATGTTGGCAATACTACATGCACTTAGGAAATGGAAACCCTACCTAATGGGAACACACTTCAAGGTAAAAACAGATCATGATAGTCTTAAATACTTTTTAGAAAAAATATTATCTTCAGAAGAGTAAAAACAATGGGTCACAAAGATGTTGGGTTATGAATTTGAAATCATCTACAAAAAATGGAAGCAAAATGTTGTGGCAGATGCTCTCTCAAGAAAGGATGAGAATGTGGAAGCATTTCTTTGTGTCATTTGTATTATCCAACCAGATTGGATAAACAAAGCAAGGGATGAATGGAAGAATGACGAGGAAGTGTGGGCACTCATTCAAAATATACAACAAGATCCCAGTACATTTGATAGATTTAGATGGAAAATTGATTCATTATGGTACAAGGATCGGTTATACCTATGTAAGAATTTACAACTCAAACAAAATATTCTTAGGGAATTGCACACCTCTCCCTTAGGAGGGCACTCAGGGTTTCTAAAAGCCTACCATAGGGTTAAGAAGGATTTTTTTTTGGGATGGCCTTAAATCGGATATTCAAAAGTTTGTGGCGGAATGTTTGGTTTTCCAACAAAATAAAGTTGAAACAATTAAGACCCCATGACTATTACAACCTTTATCCATTCCAAGCCAATGTTGGGAGGAGGTTTCAATGGATTTTATCACAAGTTTACCCAAGTCTGAAGGAAAGAGTGTTATCATGGTGGTAGTTGACACACTTATCAAGTATGCACACTTTTGTGCATTATCTCATAAATTTAAAGCGGGTACAGTTTCTACTGCATTTATGGAAACAATTCAAAAGCTACATGGAAACCCAAATATTATTATAAGCGACAGAGATCCCATTTTCGATGGAAATTTTTGGACATAATTATTTTCTTGTCTTGGTACTCAGTTAGCTCATAGCTCATCTTATTATCCTCAATCTGATGGGCAAACTGAGATAGTAAACAAATGTTTGGAACGATATCTTCATTGCTTTGTATCTGATAAACAGACACAATGGGTCAAATGGTTGTGTGATGCAGGAAATTGTTCCCTCTATGAACAGAGGCAATAGTCACAACAAAGATAGATCAACAATAGATTTCCTTAAACAGTCATGGTTGGAGGCCTACCTCAAACCGGTGGTCGATGAAGCTTTGTTGCGCTGCTCCAGCTTAAGCTTCCTTTTCCTTAATGAGTGATCAAACTGAAACAATGCAAAGGAAATACAACAAAGCACGTAACTAGAAAACAACAATGATCTATTTACTTACAAAGTCAAGAAGTCATGAGCTATCAAGTAAATCTATCATTGATTGTATTAATAATGAAATAAGAGCAAGCTTACAACTGAGTCTTGATGTCACAAACCTTCCCAGAGGGTCCAACCAGTGTGTTTCTCAAGCAGTCACTCTTTGAAGATAGATCTCCCAACATACAATGTCTTTCTCTCACTTATAAGTTTTGACACAAAGTTAAGGGCACTTCACAACCTTCCACAAGCTATCAACAATCTCACACTTGTCACACCCACACCAGCTATCTATCAAACTCAAAAGCACTAACAACACTTCTCAATCCAAGGAATTACCAACTAGTTGATCATATCAAAGGTGAGTTTTTAAATAGGAGAAGGAGTCTCCATAAAATGTGGAAGAGAGAGCTCATCCCCAAGGAAGGTAGCACAAATGACGGAACTGCCATACTAGAGGAGGAAAGGCGACACAAACTATGCCAACAACCAGGTCTGGAGACATATAGAAGGCCGACTATTGGAACGAATTCGCCCAATATGGATCATCGCGTGTTTATAACTAAGCTTTAGCGCTGACATCACTAGTAGGTAATGTAGCCAATCAAAACATCGCTAAAGATAGTAGATAGCCTCGCGCCGGAGCATGAAATCTGACTGTCGCGGGAAACAGATGTACTTCCACACTGGAAGCATGGTTGGACTGTTTACCACTGTCGTCCGTCACGTATATTAAGTCCATTCTCACAATGAGGCAAAAAACTTAGGAAAAGTGGGTCAATTGGCAACATAAGAGAGCATTTGTTCAGTATGAGCATGTTTTACTTAGACACATGACATAGTAGAAGGACTGGGGTGAAGGCAGTGACAAATTATTGTGTAACAGATGCCCCCTAAAGTATGAAGCCCAAGAGAGAGGGAGGGGTCAAATGATTTACGAAACTGTCTGAGCTGGAACACCATCTGGAAGAACCTGCAATCGCAATTACAACTGATATCTTGGAGAGTGAAATACATGTAGTCTAGGCATGGGCGCAACCATCCAAAAGACATACGAACTAGGTCTGTGGTATGGATGCAACCATTTAGCTAATAAGACCATAATGATAAAGGTATGGTCACAACCATCCATGAAGACTCAGGTATGGTTGCAGCCATCCATCAACGAGTCATGTAATCACGAACCAATCCACGCAACCCAAACATGTGTGATATGAGTCTAGGGCCTTGAAACCAAACCAATCATAGTACAAATTCTAGCATGCAAACAGATGTGCTGAAGTCGAGCATGATAGAAAGTTGCTTGATTAATGGTCAATGAGGAAAACCGTGAATAAGTGCGAGAGAAACCACCAATAATGCCAATGGCTCTCAAGGTATTGTCTAGTACAATCCACGAACTGTGAAGAATGAGTTGAAGTCAAACACTCGTGGAATCACCTAATCGACAACCAATGATGAATGTCGACCGTCAGGTGTGAAGAACTTATCATTGAGGCATGCAAGTTCCAAGGTACCAAATGGAATCTCTAGATCAGTCTCCTAGATAATGAGCTGACGTTGACAAGAGACGATCTGTCATAGGAGGGCCATAATGTTTCCCCCATCAACGACACGAGATAAGGAACAAGTGGTAGATGGTGAAATAGAGTATCAAAGGAGGAGGTAAGGATGTAAACTGCAGAAGGATTTTACTCTTGAACATGTCGGTGAAACGAATCCAAAGGGTGGCAACATTCAGGTACCAAGGGATCAGAAAAATGATGGAGATAGCATGGATCAGATGGAATGAGGCCAAATGGTAACTCAAAACCCTGGAGGGCCAAATGAAGATGTATGGATATCCCAACCCGACAAGAAGCAAAAGTGTCAATGTTCAAGAGTGACTAGCTGCCGCAGGTAATCAATGACAATTTCCAATTTTTCCCTCACCATTGATGGCGAGTACCCCAATTATTTTTGAAAACAAGCTTGAAGGGGATAGCATATGCTTGTAAGTTCGACCTTCGGTCGAATCCAACCTAGTAATAGTTTAACGAGCGCTAGGGAGGAGAAGCTGAAGTCTCGTCATGGTGACGAGTCCGATGTCGTTAGGGTTTAACGAGTCCGACAGAGGTAAAACGCAGAGTCTTTTTCATGTTTAGGGAGTTTGAAAAAGACACGGAAAAGAAAAATCCAGGGGGGTCCTTTTTCGTAGATTTCTGTCTCTCGATCCCGAAAAAGTGTAAAACAATACTCGAAAGAACCGCTTGACCATTACGATCAAGGAGTACTTTTCGTGATTAGTGACTTCGACCCGAAAAGTAGAAAAGTGATTGAAACCCCTTCGTTTCGTAACTAATAGCGAACCTGAAATCACAAAATCTCGGCAATCTTTTCATGTTTATACGGTCCGAAAAGAACTTAAAGCAGACCACCTCTTATTTCTTTTAACGAGTCAAAAGGGATAATGGAGCACCAACCCGAGCAAAGTTCTCAAGCTGATTCCGGCCTCATCCATCCACGGTTCATCCTGAAACCTTCGCCAAGTAAGTACATTTCTCCTTTCGCTGCATTTCACTAGTTTTTTTATGCAATTTAGCGTTAGGTAGGTGGATTTAGGCGGATTCTCAAATCCGAGTTCCTCTCTCGGTTGCCGCGGGAAAGCCGCTCGGGTCCGCAATGACCGAGCGTGATTTACACATAGCACCTTCATGATCATCACAAGAATCTAATGTATTCTCACGATGATCGTGGGAAAAAAGAATTGTGGACTCAGCGCCGTCATGGCTGTTTTAGAAATAGTCGCGACGACGATGTTAAATTGAATTTTTGTGTAAATTATGAATTTAAATTTATAAAAGGAGTTGTAATTCATTTTTCTTGTCATGCAGGGCATCATGGCATTTGTTTGGAAGGAACGAACTCATGATGTGAACGATGAGGAAGGCTTTGCTGATGCTGGGTGTCAAAATGCTTTACGTGCGTGCAGGTTACTAAAATTCTTCCTTACTCTACATCTTTGGGCCCAACCTGATTTGTTAGAGCTGCTAATTCGTGCCTGGAACCCAATAGACGAAAAATTCATTATCCGGGGCAGGGACATTGAGTTTGACGCTACGGATATATATTTCTTGACCGGATTGTCCCGTCGCGACGACAGGCCGATTCTAGAGGGCCAATGAACTGGGGGCGAATCACTAGACATGCTGATAGCACGAGTGTGCCCACAGGCACACAAATCAAAAAGCGAGAAGGTGGCAATTCCGATAGTGGAAGACTTGGTTCTTCATGCAGTTCTATTTATGGTGACGAGGGTAGCGGGCTCCAAACCCAACACGAGGCAACAAAGACCCAACTCTGTTTGGCTCTTGAATGCCTGAACCAGACCATGTGCAACTGGGCGGAAACAGTGACGGCCAACATGAAGAGATAGTGCACCAACTGTCGTTGCGGGGAGGCGAAACAAGTTGGCTACAGGTCTATCTTGATCCCTCTCATGTTGGAGAGGGTGCCAGTGCTTCAGTTACAGGATATGGACTTGGACAGGCCCAGACCGTGGGAGATCAGGATCACACAGTGGGCACATGTTATGCCACAAGGGGGTGGCGGACGACCAGTGTCATGGGGGACACTATTCCGCGAGTGGCTGGATCGCCAGACGATCTTCGTCGAGGACTGGCCATATGCTGGTATGGACTTCCGTGGAGACCTCGACATGCATTTGCCCACTGGCAAGCAGTGGGACGATGGCGGTGAAACACTTGATCACACTACTTTTGTATTTTATCTTTTATGATGTTTTTGAGATTTTTTCATGCATATGTCCTAATGATGTACTCTATGGTATTTGCAGATGTGGGACCAGTGAGGCCTGTGGGACTAGCTCCAGAGGCATGGAGGGATCCACAGGGCATCAAAGAGCTGGCCTTGGCTCTCCTAGCTGGTAGTTCAATGGAGACAGTGGCCCAAAATCTTGAGGGCTTGACGGAGGGGATCCCTGATTACATGGGGATCGAGGAGGTCCCCATAGAGTTTCAGATACATACAGTAGGGGTGATACCCAAGGTGCACCGACTGCTGAGGCGAGTCACACGAGCAGTGGTGTGCTATAGGGAGCATAACCCACCGTAGTAGATGCCTAGGTTTTATTTCCTGCTGATTTTTTGGGAGACATGTGTCTCAGATGTATGGAGAACACAGACGCTATTTGGACATATACACTTATTTTTTGAGCACCTCGGTGTGGCACAACGAATATCTTATATATATATATATTATAATATATATATATATATATTATATATATATATTATTATATTATATATATATATATATATATATATATATATATATATATATATAATATATATATATATATATATATATACATATTCCTATGGTTCATTATTGTGTTTTGAATGCTTCTATATGCTGTTTTGATTACATGTTACGCAAATGTCTGTCTAATACATGGTTTGCTAATGTATCAGTTAACGTGTTTAATCTTCTTGGAATGTGTTGATATGTAATAAAATCAAAATTCCTTTCTAACAATTTAACATGTAAATACAACCTTAAAATCCGATGATCTCTGACGGAATAATGCCCATTAAGCTGGTGGACAACAAGCTGAGAATCCAGATTCACAACCAATGGAGGAATGCTGAGGTTAATATCCTCGGTCAGTAATTCAATAACAACACTATATTCAGTGACATTGTTTGTGGTACAACCCAGACAAACACCTTGAAGGTCTACTAACTCAGAGTGCGATCGTAGATCACCCATGCCGCAGAAGAAAGGTTACAGGTACTGCGGCAGGCACCATCAGCGAAACCAACGTAAGGTGTACCAGACATCTGCACAAGAAGAAAAAAGACACAATAAGCGGAAATTATGCCTACGCACCAAGCCAGACATGAAAACACACACACAACACACCTGCTGAAAACACACGTATGTACAAATCAGAATGCATGGGGTTCATGCGTAAATTTTTTTAGATAAAGCCCATTTCGGGGCTTATCTAGAGGGTTCACTTCATAATCAATCAGCTCATAAGCCCCTTTTTGCAAAACACGTTTCACAATATAGGGCCCAAGCCACATGGGCTCGAATTTGCTTGCCCCCAGCTTATCATTCACTTGATCATAAAGCAGGACTAAATTTCCTTCAACAAAAGAACGAGGATGAATAATTTGGTCAAAGTGAGTTTTCACTCTCTTCTCCTGTGCTTCAATAGCTAGAGAGGCTAGTCGACGAGTCTTGTCTAGCCGCTCTAGATAGAGAAGATGTTCTTCTACTGGAGTAGTGTTGGGGAGTAATTCGATAACTAATTTCAGAGAAGGTATCTCACACTCAATCAGAAGGGTAGCCTCCAACCGTAAACCAATTGGAACGGGGTGAACCCAGTGGCATCCTTCACTGAAGTTCGGTAGGCCCATAAGGCGGAGAACAACATCAAATGCCAGTTGGCCTTGTGCATGCCAATGGTGCGTTGAAGCATTGTAACTAGAACTTTGTTGACAACTTCCACTTGGCCATTGGCTTCAGGATAGTACGGTGTCGAACTATCATGTCGCAAGCCTAGCTGGGTTGTTAACTCAGTCATCATATGATTACGGAAGTGTTTGCCGTGATCAGTGATGATAGCCTAAGGGACTCCAAATCGTGAAATAACATGATTGAATAAAAGTTGCGCCATCGTTTGACTATCCTTGGATAGTGTAGGCATCGCCTCGGCCCATTTTGTGAAATAATCAATGGCAACGATGATATACCCATGCCCCCCAGTCGAGTGAGGGTTATAGGTCATATAATCAATGCCCCATTTGGAAAAAGGGTCGACGGTAACGACAGGGTGCAATGGAGCAAGAGGCGCTCGCATCTTTCGTTGGTAGACTTGGCACTCATGACAAGAACGGATGGCAAGAATGCAATCCTTGAAGATAGAGGGCCAAAAATAAACAGCACGGAGGATCTTCTGAGCAGTAGCATACCCAGACATGTGACCACCACAGGCGCTAGAATGGAAATCATTTAGAACTCGTTTGACTTCCTCGAATGTTAAGCATCGATGGAGAATAGAGTCAGCACCGAGACGGTACAGGGTGTCCCTAATAATGCGATAAGGTTGAGAATTATGGTGAATCTGTCACTGAGCATCCTTGGACAAATCGGGATGAAAAGAGGACGTCTGAAGATAGACAATAATATCCTCGTACCAAGGATCGAGGGTACTAATCAAGAACAAAGTTTTATCCTGAATATGGTCCTCTAATCGAGAGGGCGCGGTAACAGATTGTAGAGAGCAAAGCAATTCAGGGAAGACAAGGGACTTCTTGGACTTGGTAGTGGTGAACTCCAAGTCGAACTCTTGAAGGATGACAATCAACTTTGAGTATTTTCCCCCAGTAACTGACATGACAAGATGTACGTCATTGGGTTGCAATCAGAAATCACCATCGTGGTGCGCAATAATATATAATGGCAGAAACGTTGGACGACACAAACGACGGCTAATGCCAACTTCTCGACATAGTCATAGCGAGTTTCCATATCCAGCAGATTGCGGCTGAGATAATAAATGGCATGCTCAGTACCATCATCATCGTCTTGAACTAGACCCATGCCGATAGTGGCATCAGCAGCAGCTAAATAAAGAGTGTAGTCCTGGTGATAATTAGGGGGACGTAATAATGGAGCAGAAACAAGGAGGGCCTTGAGGTGCTCGAATGACTCTTGTGCAGCGGTATCCCAAAGAAAAGGGGTGTCGCATTTTAATAATCGCGTATAGCCTTTAGCCACTTCGACATAATTCAGAATGAATCTTCGTAAAAATTTTGCTTTACCCTGCAAACTCTGCAATTGTTGCAAAGAAGTAGGGGGAGGAAGATTTGGGATGGCTTCGACTTTAAGGGGATCTAGATGGATACCCTCTCGGGAGACGATGAACCCGAGAAGTTTGCTTGACTCAACACAAAAGACACACTTATGCGGATTAAGCCGGATATGATAGTGTTTACAACGGAGAAATTTTTTGTGAAGGTGGGTCGGATGGTCTTGGCGTTTCACTGAATGAGCTAGAAGATCATCCAGGTAAGGTTGCACAATGTGTCGAATATCATGAAACACGTAAGACATTGCACGTTGGAAGGTGGCACCGACATTTTTTAAACTGATGGGGAGCTTTTTATAAGTGAAAGTGCCCCATAGACAGATAAAGGCGGTCTTGTGTTGATCTACAGGCACAATATTAATCTAGTTATAACCAGAAAAGCCGTCCATGAATGAGTATATTTCACTTCCAGCACACTAATCAATGAGCTGGTCAATGAAGGGTGTAGGGTAGTTATCTTTGGGACAGGCACGATTAATATCACGATAATCAACACATACCCTAATAATGCCCTATTTTTTAGTCACAGGGACAATATTAGAGATCCAATCTGTGAGCGGGATGGGGTAAACGAAACCAACCTTAAGAAGCTTTTCAACTTCCGCTTTAATAGCTGTAGCCTTTCGGGGGTGCACGGGGCGTAGATGCTATCGAACAGGTTTGGTACCCAGATATGTAGGTATCTCATGCACCACGATGCTAGGATCGATGAAGGGCATCTCTTCGTAAGACCAAGAAAACACATCACGAAATTCGTGAAAAGACTAGTATAAAGTTGAATCTCCTCCGGAGTACAGGTTATTCCAACATGGATGTGCTCGGCAATCCCTATTTTAACAGAGATGTCGGTTGGTCGAGTTTGCGTAATGTTTCCCATATTCCCTTCAAAATACACTTGATGAATTTGGATGGGTGTCTGAAGGGGTTGCGATGGGAGACAAGGAGAAAACTGCACGAGACAAGTAAGCATTTCCCGATGGGTAGGGAGAAACGAGGAACGATGGTGACGATCCAACCAAGGAGGTTCCTCGAAAGACATAGTATCAATAATAGCTTCATCAGTAGGAAAAATTTCGTTTAAAGGGTCTAAAGAAGCACCATCTCCAAGCCAAGGGGATTGAATGTACGAGTCGAGAGCTCCGCTCGAAGGAGCAGATTCAGAGTATGGAGCCGATGCAAAAATAATTTCGATGTAGTTGAGCTCGGCAGGACTCAACGACATCTCATCGCCCCAGGATTCTATCTGATTAGCAGGAGGAAGAACCCAAGGATCAGAGCGAACAAAAATCATATTAATAGGAGCGATGTTGGGAGGTGGGAGTGAAAAAACACCCATAAGGGTAGGATCTTTAAAGAGCCCAGCACCCACACTCTCACATGGAACAGAGGTATGCTCTACGAAGGGCACACTGCCATCGGCGGAAGAGGAGGTGAAGAAAGACAACTGGTCTACTATGACGATTTTCCCTTGATGAGGAAAACAAATAACATGAAATAGAGATGAAGCCACGGCTCACATGGCGTATGTCCAGCTTTGTCCTAACAGGAGGTTATAAGTTAAATTGGCATAAAAAATTTCGAACTCCACTTCGACCGTCTTCCCTTCCAACGTAATAGGCAAGCATTGGAGTATACCGTAAGGGCGAGACTCTCTCCCATCAAAGGCTTCCAAGGTCGTGGGAGACTAACTCAGAGTTGGAGAACCAATAGCCTTCCAACAAGAAACAGACATTATGAAAGTAGAAGTGCCTTCATCAATGACCGTTCGGTGAATATTTTTAGAATTGATGATGAATTGAATAAGGAAGGCAATTTGGTGAGGCAGTCTTGGTATATGACTATCTAGGTCAAAAGTGATCAAATCCGAGTCGGACGAGTCAATGACACCAATGGCCGATATCAAGGACTTCCTCTGAGAGGGGTAGCTCTGGAGAACTTCTAATGCAGACATAGTTGACGGAGCCTGGGCTAAGTCCTCAACTATGCTATAGTGCTACGCAGCACGAGCATTAGGGTTGTAAGAAGACTTCCGGAGCACCCCTTTAAGAGGAGGCCGGGTGACCGTTTCAGTGCTAGGTCGCTCGATATGAAGGGGACCAGAACTGAACGAAGGAGCACTAGAGGGGACCTCAGGCTCCTTCCCAGCAGGCAACGAATACTCTTTTTCCCGAGTACTAATGTGGACGGGAATCGTCCCAGACATAAATACCTGAGAACCAAAGGGAGAAGAGGATTGAGATGGACCAGCCACCATTTGAGTTTGCTGTGAGGCAAAAGGCTCTTTGAGCATGGCAGGAGTTCCAGGGGCACCTTTCAACAAACGATTAACTTTAGACCACCTTGGGTGGTCTTTGGTATAGTGATCCTCGTCATAGATAAGGTAAGGATACTTAGGCTTGCACTTGGCACCTTCCTCGGGTGGAGGTTTAGGGGAATCCTACTTTGGTTGATCGGCCTTATTCTTTCCTTTTCCCTTATTTTTCTCTTTCTATGCTTTGTCTGCCATGGTGGACTGAACAACGTTAACTTCGGAAGTGTTACTAGCATTGGATACAGCCTGAGAAGTATTTTCATTTGAAGCATTCGACTTTTGCTTCCCAGGGTTCGCGGAAGATTTATTAGAGAGCGCATTGATAGAACGGATGACACCGTCAATAGATGGTGTTGGCGGAGCTTTGGAAGTTCCGGGTCTCAGAGCATCAGGAAAAAAATCATATAGCGTACCATACTAGGAGTAAACCAAATCAAGGTACTGAGCACGTGCAATATCTTGCTCTTCAGTTACGCATGCCCCCATAGCAATGTCTCGGGCTATCAGATCGACAAATGAGGTTGTAAACCAGTCGGTCAGAAGCTGATTGGGAATCCAAAAGTTAATCAAACGGCGACATCGTCTCCATTCATGGATATGATCAGAGATATGCGTAGTCGTGGTCTATTTTAAGGATGTCAGGAGATGTTTGCCCATTTCATATCAAATCAGAAACTGAAAATGAGTTAAAAATGCCATAGCCAACGAGTTAAAGTCCTGAAAAGATCCGCGAGCTAGCTCAATATACCATTTGGCAGTAGAGCCGGTGAGAGTTTGTTGAAATAGGTGGAGCCAGATTGAATCATCAAGCCATGAATTCGATGAACACCATAGGTGATAGGTCATGACATGAGCTTGGGGATCTTCTCCAGCTTTACCATCAAATTTGGGACAATCACTGGGAATCTTAGTCGGAACCGACGACCAATACGGATTATGAAGAATGGGATCATTTGTCAGTTTGGGCACATACGGTAATTCCAACGTCGCCAAAAAGGGTAATTGAGGGTTGAAGAACATCTGAGGTAGCGGATAAGAAATAGCACCAGAGTTCGCACCAGTTTGTTGTTGCCCCTGTTGATTTTGTCCAGACGGATTTAGTCCGTAGGGATTTTGTCTGTAGGGGTTGTAGCTATAACTGGATGGTTGACCCTAGATTTGGCCCCCTGCATTGCACTGATTACCAACTTGACCCACAGGAGCAACATATGGTTGTTGAAAATTCTGATAAGGGTTAACCTGTGGTTGTTGATAATTTTGGTATGGGGCAAATTGAATTTTCCCTTGAGGTTGCTGAAAATTATAAGGCGGCTAGGCTCCAAAATGAGCCTGGGAGCTAGGCTGTGCTTAATAAACAGGTTGAGTTTGGGGCCCAACCTGAGTTTGAAGGCCGAATTGGGTCTGGAGCCCAGGATGGGGCTGAAAATTGGGTGGATCTTGAGAAGCAACAATCATTTGAGTGCTCGGTTGAGCAGGCCCAAACAGATTTCCTTAGGAGAACTGAGGCTGAGCCATCTGACTAGAAGGTTGAACTAGTTGAGATTGAGCTTGACCCATTTGCCTAGAAGGTTGAGCTTGCTGGGTGTTGGGTTGACCTTGCACAATTGAGGGTTGTCTTGACTGGCCGAATGGCTGAGCAGATTGGACAGTTGGTTGGCCTGGTTGGATTTGAGGCTGACCAATTTGTCCAGATGGTTGACTAGACTGGACAGTGGGTTGGCATTGATGGATGTGAGGCTGACCGACTTGCCCAGAAGGGTAGCCCTGTTGGATACCAGGTTGGCCTTGTTGTATGTAAGGTTGTCCTGGATTACCAGAAGGTTGCCCGAAATAATTAAAAGATGAACCACCAGAGGCCGAAGGTTGTCCCTGGAAGGGTTGTCCTTGTGGGCCTCCAGGTTGCCCTAGATAAGGTTGTCTGTAATACTGCTGTCCATGAGAGGGATGCGCGTAAGACGACTGACCTTGATAGGGTGGTCCTTGGAGATTTGTAGGCGCTATTTGGCCACCATGATAAGCAGTGGTGCCCCAAGCAACAGAAACCAGAACCGTGACCTCAACCGCGGGTTGAGATGGCATAGGTCCGGGGTGATAGATATGAGCTCTGCGAGAATCATAATAATGAAATGGATTTTGAGGATCCAGATTTCGAAGAGCTTGTATATATTGATCATATGCCCCCTGCTAGAATGGAACCAGAAGCAAGTGGGGCACTTAGTGTAGGATTAACAACTCCTGCCGTTGGGCCATTATTGGTAGGACCAACAGATGGCCTGACAATAGTAGTCATCACTGAAGAAGTAGTGGCGGCATTAAAAACAGGGGTTGAAGAAGCCACACAAATGGTTGGAATGGTCGGAACAGATGTGACAGAAACATTGTGAATCTGGGGTGTAAAAGGCTCCGAAGTTGGAGGGACAGTACGAGACCATATGGAACTCGAAAAGGGAGATTTAGAACCGATGATGTCTGCCAAAGCATTATATCGTAAAGGCAACGTGACACCAAGGGAAGTAACACGGAAAGGCAAAGTTTCCATAGGCATAGGTATTTCACCTTCTGCCACAAATGATTCTCCACCGGAGACGGGGGTCGTCTCATCCATGTCGGAGGAAGACATTGGGACTGAAACACTAGGAGGAGTAACGGGAAAGTCTTATTTAGAAGGCTCCCAAACGGAGTTCCAACGGATGTTGTAGGATTCGTCTTCTGGAGCACGAGAGTTAAGCGGTTGGATACTTGGGATAACGGGAAGAGTATCACTAACAAACAGAACCTCAGAAGCAACAAAAGATGGAGATCCTTGGTCACTTGGAATGGGAGATGGGATCGGTGATTCCACCAGGATGATTCAATTCAAAATCCTAGGAAAACTAAAGAGAAAGAACCCTGCACAAACTAAACGCAAACAAGATCTAATAGGGTAAATGTGAACGTGGCCAAATAAATTTTAAGACACAGGAACAAAACTTGACCTTTTCACCTTTAAAGAGTCGAGAAAAGGACGAAAATATGACTCTAGTCGCCTTCAAATATTTAATGAGCCTAAAGTGACAAGTGCTCAGATGGAACTTTTCTTTTAGGGAGTCCGAAAAGGAACGAAAGTGACTACTCTGGAGAACTAGGCAAAAGTTTTACCAAACAACCCGTAAAACTGCATATACACCTTGGCAGTCATATGAAAACCAAGGACTTTTTGTACGGCAGTAAATCTTCCCGAATGTTGTGTTCAGTGCGTTACGATTTGCAAGGTGGTAGACACGACTTCCTAAGGATATAGGATGATAACCTAGTGGGGTCTCCCAACATATACTCGATGGTACATGGGAGCACAATTCCGTACTAGACCGATATTGAGTCACAGAAGGAGGAATCACCCAACCTCGAGTGAAAGCAATAGTGACTAGGTTTAACGACGCCGGAGTACCTCTCTAGCCTAGACCTCTAAATAGTGTGCATTATGTTCCAATGCGTTGTTAGGTTTATTCAATTCATTTTAAAGTTGATCTTGAATTATGTTTAAGTTTTCAGGCCTTACCGTATGTATACAACAAAACCTAGGACGCAGCTAGAATGAGCGAAATATCCTTTTATGTCAATGAACCCCTACCTACAGGAGGGTAGAGAGATCATTCCAAAACCAAGAAAACCAAGATAAGCAAATGCAGTCACTCAATGCATACAGACATCAATCCCTACAGTGCATGGATACTACTATTGAGAGATTTTATCTTTGCTTTGCAATATGCAAACTTGAAATGCAAATTTACTTTCACTTTCGTATACTAAATGAATGCAGTCTTTTGATTTTGATGTTTAAAATTTGAAAGAAACAAACAAGCAAGCGTGAAAAAACCGGTTGATCCAAACAATCGTGATCTATGTTCGGTAGTGAAAAGAAATCAAATCAATACCAAAGATTGGTTCAATAATTTTCACTAAAAATCAACCAGAAACAAGCAATGGGGAAGGTTCAATCAAACCAACAAGAAAGTTGCAAACGAACCTTGGGAAAACCAACAACCAAGCCAATTGATTCAAGATCTTGAAAGAACGAACTAGGTCACACAGGCAAAAATGCAAGATTCATTCAACAAAGCCAAAGAAAGAGTGCCTTAACCATAAATAGTAAAAAACAAGCTGTTGAGCAAGAAAAAAAAAACAAGGGATCAATAGGGCTGGTGAATTCTGGAGGCAGAATTGAAAAAACAATTCCATAGGAATCGTCGCGGGAGCTACACAAGAAACTAGTGCTGATCAGCAACTAGCTGTAGCAACAGAGCGATGTCGTCGTGGAAGTACATGTCTTTTCCACGACGTGCCGATTTCAGGAGTTGTTGCGACTGTGCGACAATATTCAGTGATGCACAGGACTTTACAAAAGAGTGAGCGCGACATCGGCGCGACTGTTAAACTATTTTCCATGACGATGTTAAAAACAATGACAAATGAACAAAAAACTCTCAAACAAAAACTAGTCAATCATATAGACAATAGAGGGATTCCCCAGATCGATCTAGGTGACCCAAAAGACTGATAGTTAATCCCCAAAATTCAAGAGAGACCAAATCAAAATCAAAACAAGAGCTAACAAGAGAAGAACATAGGACAAACTCCCCAGTGGAGTCGCTAACTTGTGATGTAGGAAAGTGTTCCTTCTGTGGACAGAGGCAACCCCTCTAGCCCTCGAGTGGGTCTAGTCACAAAAAAGATAGATCAACAATAGATTTGCTTAAACAGTCATGGTTGGAGGCCTACCTCAAACCGGTGGTCGATGAAGTTCCATTGCGCTGCTCCAGCTTCCGCTTCCTTTTCCTTAATGAGTGATCAACCTAAAACAATGCAAAGGAAATACAACAAAGCACGTAACCGAAAACAACAATGATCTATTTACTCAAAAAGTCAAGAATTCATGAGCTATCAAGTAAATTACATACAAGACAGAGAAAAACATCATTTATTGTATTAATAATGAAATAAGATCAAGCTTACAACCAAGTCTTGACATCGCAAGCCTTCCCAGAGGGTCCAACCAATGTGTTTCTCAAGCATTCACTCTTTGAAGATAGATCTCCCAACATACAATGTCTTTCTCTCACTTATAAGTTTTGACACAAAATTAAGGGCACTTCACAACCTTCCACAAGCTATCAACAATCCCACACTTGTCACACCCACACCAGCTATCTATCAAACTCAAAAGCACTAACAACACTGCTCAATCCAAGGAATTACCAACTAGCTGATCATATCAAAGGTGAGTGTTTAAATAGGAGAAGGAGTCTCCATAAAATGTGGAAGAGAGAGCTCATCCCCAAGGAAGGTAGCACAAATGACGGAACTGCCATACCAGAGGAGGAAAGGCGACACAAACTATGCCAACAACCAGGTCTGGAGACATCCAGAAGGCCGACTGTTGGAATGAATTCGCCCAATCTGGATCATTGCGAGTTTATAACTAAGCTTTAGTGCTGACATCGCTAGTAGGTAATGTAGCGAGTCAAAACGTTGCTAAAGATAGTAGATAGCCTCAC
>APFE030473963.1:0-17300 GCA_000404065.3 Pinus taeda | reverse complement strand
CAAACCCTAAATCATCTATATATGGATCCCTCTCAAAGAAACCGAGGCTGGAATCTTGTATCTTGTAAGGAAGTGATGTTGGTTTCCTGGTGCAATATCATAGTGTTGGGTGATCTAAGCTTTTCATGAGGTGAAGAAGGGCTTTCATGCTGAGAGGATGACACTGGGTCAGAAGAATTGGTTGTAATCCTCTTTGATATTCTTGATATTAATAAAGCTATTCAAGTTTTCCTCCACATTCTTGTATGTTTGATGATATATGCATTTGTGTGGTCAATACATATTTGGTCCTGTATTGCTTATGATTGTAGATCTCTATTCTACGATGGTATTATGATGCTTTGATTCCATAGGTGCTCTTTGAAGCTGGGTAGATGAAGAAGGAGTGGCGAAGATCTATCAGAAGGGAGAGGAACCAAGCGCAAGACTGAGGTTGGTGTCCTTTTTTCCCCTCTTATCTACTTCTCATAAAGGAAAACGAAAGTAGTTTTAGTTTGTTTGTTTTTAAGACAACTACTAGTCTTAGTGGGACTAGCAGCTCTGAGTGAACACTAGATTTCTTGATAGCAAAAGAGTCAAAGAAACAAGAACTAAATAGCGATGAAAGCGATGAATTTTAGAGTATCTCATCAAGTGGAAGAACTTACCCGTTGAAGATTCCACATGCGAGGATGAGAATTTTATACAAAAGCATCCAAAACTACTCAAGCATTGAGGACAACACTTTTTTGAAGGAGAGGGGCATGTTAGGTCCTTATAATACTAGTGATTCCCCCATTACTATTGTCATTATATCTCTTATTGTTATTATTGTGCCCCATAGAATCCCACTATTGTTTTTTTGTGCCTTTGTATTATTATTGTTAGGCCGGCTTGGTTATATTGTGACCCCTTAGACTCCTATATATAGAAAGGAGGTTTTGTCATTTGTATCATTAAAGAATTATTCATTTGTGTAATGTAAAGGAGGATGTCCTCTCGAAGAGGTTGAATTATAAGGCATTGATCTATCTTTTCTATCTTTTTGTGAGCTGGTTTCATAACACATTAAGTGAAGTTAAAGGTGCTTGATGTTATTTGAGTTTTTGATGTAGTTATGTTGTCCTAATGATCCCATAAATACTATGGTTTTATAGGTCTCATCAATATGTTTCTAATGGAATATCCTACTCTGAAAAACCCCTCCCAGATGAGAAGTTATGGCCACTTGAAAATAAGCTCTAGTTGGAGGCCCAAACTATAGGGCAAAAACCCAAAAT
Organism: Pinus taeda; assembly: GCA_000404065.3. Classification (NCBI taxonomy): domain Eukaryota; kingdom Viridiplantae; phylum Streptophyta; class Pinopsida; order Pinales; family Pinaceae; genus Pinus; species Pinus taeda. The sequence goes on along the minus strand of APFE030473963.1, from coordinate 16,041 downwards.
ATAAATACATTAAAGAGCATGCACCTTTAGATAGCTTCCGTGGTCCATTGACCCAGCCAACGACTGATCTCAATAGAACATGCATGCCATTTAATTATCCAGGAGGATATTGACACCATGTTCAAAAGATTACCATGCCTAGGAAAAGACTGTTGAGGCCTAATTTATGAACATTTTAATATAAAATGTTAAATAATTCATGTGGATGTGCTCATATTTGAATTTTTAAATTGTAAATAGAAATTGAGTTATGAGTGAAATTTTGCTCAAAAATCAGTTATTAAAGTCAAGTTGGAATTGAGAGTCTCATGGGATTCCCTCATATCCCTTGAGTTTTGGATAAAGTCCAAGTTTGGTGGAGTTGAGAGATTTCATCCTCAAAAATCTCATAATTTACTCTTTTTATGGATCAAGATAGTTATTCTCTCCTTGGAATGGGGATCTAAGGAGATATTATCTCCTTTATTTATGGATCTCAAAATGTTGTAAATTCTCTTATGCACTCTTTGAATTTTTTTTTTTTAAGAGGAAGAGAGGGGTTGCTAGAGAGAGATTGTTGAGAGTTTTTGGAGAGCTTGTTGAGAGTTTTTGAGAGAGTCTTGTTTAGAGGGATTTTTGAAGAATGTTTTATTTTGAAAGCCTTGAGAGCTCAAGAGAGGATGTCTTTTTGAGAAATGCATGCAATGTATTGGCCTTGGAAGCTCTTTGGTAGTAGAAGGCAGTTTTGGGATCCAGTCGTTTTTATAAAACATTGTGTATATGCAACCTCTTTTTGAAGGAAGACAATAAATCGATTTGATCTTTGGAGGAAAATATGGAGACGTATCCTAGTGGAAGGGGTGAACTCCATTATCATCTCTATCTTGATACTTCATGTTCATGCTTGACTAAGTTCTTTTGTATGCATCTCAAGTTAAAAGTTTATGTTGAATTTTGTATATTTTGTTGACAAATTATAACATAAATTTACAAGCCCTTATAGTCAATTAAAAGGACTTTGTTGCAAGTTTTAAGCTTTCTAGTTTTCATATCACTTGGTATCAGGGCGGTTGATTGTTTGACTTAATGGGTACATTTGTTAGTTTCAATTCAAGCAAAGAGAAGGTAATTTATTTTGATTCAAAATGCCACATTCTGATCCTTTCTTTGCAAATATTTATAAAGACTCGGGAGTTTTTCAAGAATTCTTAACCATGAAGAAAATGATGGAGCATTTGTAAGATGATGACAGAGAAAGGAATGAGTTATGAAAGCATGTGAAGATATTGGAAGACGAAAAACAAGAGCTCCAAGATAAACTCAAAGAAATGTAGCTTCAATTGCAAGTTGCAAAAGAGAACCTTGTGAAGTGTTAAAATGCTAAGGTAAATGAGGTAAGAAACACTTGTGAAATCGAATGGGAACAAGTGTTTGTTTATAGAGACGGAGGTTGACATTCAAACCCTTTCCACAAAACCAAAGGAATCTGAAGAGGTGATCAAGTTCTAGATAAATGATCATTCTACAACCACATGACCCAAAGGAATTGGCTCCATTAAAGAATCCAAATGGAAAGGAAGACCAAAGATAAAAGGAGGGGTGAGGAGAAGGGAAGGGCTCATGAGAAAATTCTTTAAAGTAGGCCATGATCAAAGATTTGGTTCTATAGATAGAAGGCTTGGAGGAATCAAATATTAGTGCATTATGTGCTCTCCAAATGACCCATAAGATAAAAAGTTGAAGGGTCTTAAGGGATTTATGCACAACAAACCAATGATGGAGGTAGTTAGGGATGTGATCCCAGATCAAGACAACTGTAGATTCTAGGAGACCAAGAAATTAAAATATATATTTGTAAAACATAAAGATGCAACTAACTTAAATGAATTGTTATGTGTTCCTGTTAACATACATAAAATTGTCCAGAGGTGAGAATCCATCCCACTAGAGTGTGTTAAAGCAAAATGAAACCATATATTTCTTCATCATTTTTTAATAGTTGATTCTATTCTAATTTTGTTATAATTGGTTGTATTTTTATAAAAGGGAAACCCTTATCTTGATTGCAACTTCTCTGAACCTGCATAAATTTCTTCTTGGGCCCACCATTTATGTCACTCTTTGAATAAATGAGCGTTGGTGTTATTACGAGAATTATTTATTGTTAGAAAACTTTTACAACATATAACTTCATTTAATCCAGAGTTCAAGACATGGACTATCCATGGGTCTTGTGTAGAAACATAAATCCAGGATGGAGCAAGTTAGGTTGGAGTAAGTTATTTTGTAAGCGTTAACAAACTGGAAACCCTATTACAATGTAAAAGCATGGTTTAAGTTTCTATGAAATGGGAATCTCAATGCATATGATACTGTCCACTTAGAAAAATAACCATATATATAGAATCTTAACGGTATGAAGGAAAGTCCATATAATATATATATATATTATATATATATAATAATATATATATAGATTGGATTAAAAGAAATTATAAGTTGGTGAGTATGAAATATTGACTTCCAATATGTGATTAAGATGTAGTAAAGTTCATGACTATAATAATAATAGTTGTAACAATTTTTAAGTTTTGTTTGGTATATATATATAAAATTGATTTTAGATTTTATTTTATATTAAGATATTATTATGTTATAAATTAAAATAATTATTTGTTATTAAATATAGAGAAATGAATATCTATTTAAGATTTGAATTTTGAATTGTTTAATTATAATCTTTTAATAGTATATAATTTATTATTATTTATAATTTGTCCTTACAAAAATGGTACTTGAGTTGTTTATCTAGTACAAGTTAATATATTTTAAAAAATGCATAATTCAATAAATTGTATTTTATAAAGGTTATTTTGGACTTTAAGTATTTTCATTATAACTATTGACTTGTATAAAAAATTGAAAATTTGTTTAAGTAAACTATAAATATTATGTAATTGTTTCTAGTTAAGAATTAAATTATATGTAATTTCTCGAAAATTTAGGATTTAAAAATTAGTTAAATTTATTATAAATTAATGATAACTATTATTAAAGTAATAATCTACAGATAAATTACTAGTAATATGAAATTTTAAAAAATAAAAGATTAATTATAGAGTTTTGAATTAATTATATATAAAAATAAAAATAAAATTATGGTATTATTATAATAATAGTACGAGGAGTGAAACGATAATTTGGATGTATAATGATGATTAATGCCCACTAAGGCTTATATAGCCTATCAGACCTTAAGAAGGTAATAGATTAAATATGATTCTTTAACGTTTTATTTACATGCTAAAAAGGAAGTAAGAGAAGGGTTCCCAAATCACCATATATTTTATGAGTTAAAATGTTAAGAAGGTCGTTAAAGGACAATAGTTATAGTGGTAGCTAGCGGGTTTAATTCCCCTTCCATCTGTGCTCTATTATCTAAAGACATGTTAGATTGTGTGGAAAAAAATTGAGCAAGTTGAAATGTGTGACTAGTAATTCCTATAAGCTTGAATGGGATTGAATGTGAGTATAAGATGGACAATCTAAGAGAACTTTTTTTAATGTGACTATAAGATGGATAGTCTAAGAGAAAGTGTTTTAATATGAGTAGAAGATTCAACCCTCAGGTTTGGTGGCAAACTCTTTCATGTGAATATAAGATGGACAATCTAAGAGAAATTGTTTTTTATCTTCAACCGTCCTATTATTGGTGACAAAATCTTTCATCCCAAGGTGTTTTGAGAATTCACCAAATCCTGTACAAGTGACAAACTCTTTCATCCCATGGTGTTTTGAGAATTCACCCATGCCTAATTTCACTATGAAGCTCATGAGAATTAGTTATAATATTGGAAATGTTCATTTTCATCTTAACATTAGTTAAGACATAGAGATAATTTTGGTTTTCCAGATGGGGGTTGATCACCTCCTTATAATATTGCACTTTCCTTTTTTCCTTCCAACTCTTTTTTTTGCTACAATTTCTCTGTAAATTTGGAGGCAATATTATTTTTTATATTATCTGAATTCTGCAATATGATCTCCACTTTATTCCCCAATGGTATAGCCAAGACTGGGCATCCTTATGCCACCCTCACTTCAGTGGAATGTGGAGGTTTTGGATAAAGTTAGAAGCAATTTTAGGAAACCCATTTGCATCCATATTGTATAACTTCTTCTTATATATAAGATACCTAGTGATTAAATAAAATATTGAAGCAAAATTAAAAGAGGGAAATAAATTATTTATAAAGTGAACGGGTACCTTTTTATTGATCTCTTGTGGTACATTTTCACTTGGTAATGTTCTTTTAATATTTTCCAATGATTATGATTTATATGTTTTCATGATACCTTTGGTAAAGTATAATTAGTAATGTTTTTGTGTTTTATTTTTATTTTCATTTAACTAATAATATTTTAAATGAGATTTATTTTATTTCTATTTTTATTTCATTGGTAATGTCTTTATATGATATTTGTTAAGATATAATTTAGTGTAATGGTTTTCACAACATCTTAAAGTTAGAGAATTGCATATTCCACAATTCAGAAGAATGATTAAAATGAATTCAAATATTCTATAACAAGTTCAAAAAAGTAATACATGCAACAAGTTAATATGTAAGAAGTTAATGTTCTCATATGAAATTTTTGGGAAATATTTTACATTAATATTTATTATGATTTATATTTTTGTATAAATATTAATTTTATTATTCTGGACTAAGTTATGATGATGATAATTTGGTTGATATTGATAAATGTGTATAACCATTCAAAAATAAAAAGTAAATTGAAATTAAATGACTTCATGAATATGAGTAACTTTATGTGAATATAAAGCTTTATTATTACATTTTAGACACAATGAGGTTTATATAGCTAATTAAGGGGGGATAAAGGAATTTGGAACCTTATTTAGTGCTACAAGGGCAATGGAATATAGATATGACCAATAAATAGTTGTAATGTGTGGGAAAATAATTTTTACTAATTATTTTACATATTATTTGTCTCTTATACTTGTCCTCATAATAGAATCTTTTGACATGATTAATGAGACTAACAACTTGGAAATCGTGGCCAATATTAACAACTATATTTTAACAATTATTTCCTTATATTAAAATATTATTTATTCAGTCAAATCTAATTGATGAGCCTCAGAAATGGGTAATTATATGGGCTCATTTTGTCTCTTAATTTGACTTAATCCACCATTCTCATTAGTTTATTGCATGTATTTGAATATATTTATGCTAATAGAGTGAATTGGGTTAGTCATTTGCCATGTAATCTAATGTGCGCTTTATGCAGATTTTTCGATCAATTTTGGACAAAGTCAAGGGATTTATGAGCAAATGGCAGCAAATACTCGAGGGAAACAGGGAAGAGGATTTGTAGGGGGGTGTCTCCTTCATTTATGACTCCTTTCCTTAAATCCTACATCAGCGACTCAAAGCACAAAGGTCCACATTCCAAGGGGCAGTCGAGCAAGTAAAGAAGGATTGCTATTTATCTCTAGTTCTAGGAAGCCAAGTTCCTTGATTTTAGGAGGACTGTTGGAGGAATCCATTTGTATAAATAAGGGGGCTTAGAGCCTCAATAGGTTAGCTAGTTATTAGTCAAATATTTTCACTTTTGTGTAGCACCTTTTTAGCTCATTTTTTAGTTTCTTTTTTAGAACAGTTGATGTAATGTGACTTCTATTTTTTTGATAATGTAGATGAAACAGTTTTTGAGCCAGCACTAATCTCTTTTAGAGGGCTGAAGCTCTTGGGTTAAGGCCCAACCCAAGCTTCTGAACACCTCTTCCTTTGTACTTATATGTTTTTGCTTCAGTTCATGAGTTAATTTCTGTTACATAGATTCATTTCACTTTGTTTAGATTAGGTTGCTTTTGATGGTTTACATAGCTATTTTTGTTTCAGTTGCTCAAGTAGGTTAATGTAGTGACAAAATAAGATTCAAAAAGGCCAAAAACAAACCCTGATCTCCTTTCTCCCTTTCTGGGACTATGATTTGAGGTCAAGGCACTACTGCTGCCACCAAAAACATAGTTTTGCTCTTCCACGCAATTTCTAATGTGATGACTTGATTTGGAAAGATGGATATATTGATTCAGATTCAGTTGCCTAGATAATTTCCTATTATTTTACAATAGATCTCTCTGCATTATTTTCTATTCAAAGGTTACTATTCAACATTTTCTATTTGTAGGTCAGAAATTAGGTCAAGCTAGAGAAATTTATGTTTTCATGGTATAGTTAGTCCTTTCTTTGATTAGTTGTCGTAAGTAGATGTGCAGATATCTTGCAGGGCACCTCAGCTCACCATACATCCATAAAGTAGCCAGTACCAGCTCACTTTCCACAGATTTCCCAAGTCATTCACAACATTTCACCAATCTGCCCTAATTTCTACATTTTTCTCCATAAGCTTCCCTCTTGCCATTTAAACAAATCCAACCATCATGTTCCCTCTTGATCTTCCTTGACAAGCTCCAGACACCTCAACACCTTCATTTAGCCTTTAGTTACCCTTTTCCATCATTTTTCCACCTTCAAAACTTCCAAAAATAGCTCTCGGCCTCCTCCTGTAGATGCTCCTATAGATCCTCTACAGCCTCATGTAGAATTCCCTGTAAGTGGTTTTTCGAAATTGATTGCAATGGAAGTCTTCAAAAGGGTACTGCGGCTTCTTAGGACCTCTCCACAGCTTCCTCCACCTCTGCAAAAACCAAATCCATCTACCTTCACCACCAAACTTCTGCACAATCACAACCAGATAAATTACAAGCATAATAATTTCAGATAAAATCACTCAAAAGCACAAAAAGATGTTTTCATCTCATTTATTTTCAGAAGTAGCTTGAATAAATGTAATTTGCCTTTTTTAGTAGTCAATGGCACTCATCACATCAGTTTCTATCTCTTTTTCTGTAAAAGTAGGGTTAGTTGGATAAATTAGGGTTTGTTAGGGTTTTCCTTACATTCCAGTCTTTTTTCTCTTTCTTCAAGTAGAATAGTCCTCATAGAGTTACTTTTTTCATCACAGTTAAAAGCTTCTTCTAAGAATTTATAGAAGTTGGCTTAAGCTCCTAGTGATCTTGTGCCAGCTGACCAAGTGACAACCTATAGTAAGAACTAGTACTTGTGCATACAACATCGTCGCTTCCAAGTTTGATACGAACTACCGGGTTGATAAAAGTAAAGTAGGAAGCCCTAGGAGTTGTAGCATTATTGCTGCAATACTGGTGCTCACCACTTTTTAGCACCGTTGTCGGGGACACGTCAGAGTATTTTGTGATTACTTCGTTTCTTCTATTTTCTACTACAACATTCTGCTAAGTAGTTTATTTAAGCAAAAGTAGAGTAGTTGTTCTTTTGATTTCTGCATTTCCTTGCTTTCATTTCAATTATGCAATTTCCATTTCAGCAAAAGTAGATTAGTTCTTTCAACTCTGTAATTTCCATTTCAAAAAAAGTAGATTAGCCCTTTCAATTCTGCAATTTCCATTCCAGCAAAGTAGATTAGTGATTTCCTTGTTTTCATTTCAATTCTGTAATTTCTATTTCAGCAAAGTAGATTAGTCATTTCCTCACTTTCATTTCAATTCTACAATTTCCATTCCAGCATAAGTAGATTAGTCATTTCCTTGCTTTCATTTCAATTCTTCCATTTCATTTCAGCAAGTTCGTTTCAATAGTTTCAATTTGTTTGTTCAATCAATTTCAATTTTGCAGGTACAAGCAGAAAAAAACAAAAACCAACCAAAAATATTTCCTTTCATGCCTCGTAGGAGTAGAGATAATCCAGAAAAATGTTTGCCTAACACCCTCACTACTTCACACAGCCAACCTTCTCTCTTCTTTGGTGGCTGCAATCAAGAAACACCCTTAGGTAACAACCAAACATATTTGAAGAACCTATAGGGGAAGAAGAAGAAGAAAACATTCCTCTGGAGCCAATGGATGAAAATAGAAATGTTGGGAGCAATACCTTTTCTTCCAATTCATCCATTAAAGGTGAAATTGGAAGCATGCTGGAAGACCTCAAGAGTGAGATGCTCTAGATTCTTGCCATGCATATCAAAAGAAGACAAGAGGAAGTAGAGAGGGCCTTGGCCATTTTTTCCCTAGATGCACCAGGAGGCATCTTAGGAATGAATGCCCATTGAACTCTATAGAGGTTTGTTCAATCTGTGAAGAAAATCATTCTACATATAAGTGCTCGTTCTTGCTCGGACTTAAAGCTATATACCAAGGGGCCGAAGGAGTCATTGAACAGATCTATTACATAGACCAAAGGAGGCTGCATGTACCTAGACCATATCAGCAGGGGATGCAAGGGACATATCATGCATACTACAACCCCAACCAAGTCACATCCATACCTTCTTGGGGCCCTCTTACTCATCCTTCCTGGTCCACACCTCCTCCTTGGTCATTCACATGTTCATATCATGCCCAACTAGCCACCCATTCATTCAACCCTATGCTCATCCACAACCTCAGTGGAATGAATCTCATCAGGGGTGGAGGCTCCAGTACAACTCTCCTCCCACTCTTTTGCCTCCACCACTTGTTCAACTACAACCATTTCCTCCTGTTCCACCAAGGCAACCCCAAATGCCTGCCCAACCGAACTCGAACCTGAATAAAAGATAGTTCCAACAAGTATATAGTGGGGAACCACCATTTCCAAACCCACACATTGGAGTAGCTCAACCCAATTACAATTCTAAGGTACAACACTTCTAAACAACTCCTCTTGAGCTCAATGATATTCACCATAGCTTAGGAAGAGTATTGCAAAAAGGATATTATATTGATATCATTGAAGGACCACGTCCAGTGGAAGAAGATGCAAAAGAGAAGGTCAAAGAACCATTGGCTACACTTAATGAAGAGAGGACATCAAAATCAGAGATCAAGAGAGCTCCCTCATGGTTACCATCAAATCCTCCATGTATTCAAGAGAAAAACCAGCAAAAAGAGGAAGATGTGAAGGTTATGGTAGAAGATGACATGAAGAATGATCCAGATTAGCAAAAGAACCAAGGACATCACAACTATATTCAAATATGGTTCCATACAATCATTAAGTTGCAGCAATCCTCTCCACCTCAACTATGCTTGATCCCTTGAAAGTCAAATCATTTGGTCTCTAAAATCCAGATACCTGTCAAAGCATGCATTTCAAGCCTCCACATCATTTCGTCTATCATCTCGATGTGCACATGGTTTTCAAATAGGGTAGGGTAGAGAAAAAAGGAAAAAGAAAAAATGAAAAATAAGAGAAAAAATAAAAATCTAAGGTGAAAACCTCCTCGGAGGCACCTCAGATTGGCTCATTGATTGAAAACCTCCATGAGGCAATCAATGGGTTGGAAAGAAGAGAAAAGAAAAAGAGAATAAGATCCCTGGTTGAAAACCTCCCTTGGAGGCGCCCAAGGTAGGCAATTAGGGTGAAAACCTCCTTGAGGTGCCCTAGTTGTTTTCCAAAAAAAAAAAAAAATGAATTTCCAGTTGTATTACAGGTCTGTAGGAGAACCTCAAGGAGCAGCAGTAGGTGCCAAGAAAGCTTTGAAACCAATAAAAACACCTATCCTACCTTTCTTCACCCTTCTCCATCATTCTTGACATTCTTTCCACCTCACTATGCTTCTTTTCTGAAAACTGTGTTTTCTACAGGAGGCTCCTATAGAAATCATAGAAAGCTCGAAATCAAGTCAAAAAAGGATCAAAGGGCTAAAATCTTGTCCAGAAGACCTGTGGACCCCCCTAACACCATTCATCCTCCTAACTCTCCATTCCATACCTACACCACTGCATTTCCACTCACTTTTTCCTTCCCTAGACAGAAAACACGGAAATCATATTTCTTTTGTTTTTAAAAAAAAATGAAGAATAAACAAGCAACATCCTTAAATTAACTCTTACCTAGTGTATACTAGTTGCTTTTCCTTGACTAACAGAACCTTCCTCAGCTACCTCTCCAGTCCCTGCTCAAGCCTCAGCCAAAAGTTTCAGAGGGAGAAGCAATTATAGGAGATCCTGCAGGATTCCTGTAGCAGCTAATCCCATTAAAAATCGAGCTCCAGAGGCAAGGTCAGTGCAACCACAGGTGTATAAAATGCGCAAGGAGCCTAGTAGTGATTGAAGATCACTAATAGGTGGTAGCCGAGCCACCAATTTAGAAACGACGAGCACCAATAGCTGAAGTCCATGGATAGAACACCAAAGTTTGAGCATGCAACAACACGATAGCATGCAATTCTCGACTAACAGGTAAGTGACTAAACCCATTCCTCTATTGCATGAGTATAATTTAAAAATTTCATGGACAAGTGAGATGGTTGTGATTAAACGAGATCGGTGGCCATCTAACTAGCCACCCTCGTCTAGTTCAAACAATGCTTAGTGGGTGCACTCAGCATGTGCGTCCAGTCAACTCGTAAGAATCTCAAAACAGGTATTGGCAGCGTCTAGACGCGAATGACGGAAATGATTTTGGGCAGGCGGCATGAAGTTCCATAATGGCACTGAAGTAGGGACCAACCGTCCGGATGAGGATAATGTACCCTTCCTGCCACCTCATCTCCTCACTGCAACTCTCTCCTATAAGCTTAAGTACGTTGCAGTCGACCACCTTCATCACCTTTGTTTTCATTTGTATCGCCGTGCTCTTGACTGCAACGAGCTACCTACCACCTCCGAGCCTCGAAATAGTTGTTCTTTGTCGGTTTCAGAACCCTTCCACTTATTGGGCTCTATAGGAGCATTATCGAACTCTACAAGAGTGGAAACACAGTCCTACAGGAGCCTTTCTACAAGAGGGCCAGTGAGCAGCATCGTAGAGGAAAATTTGGGATTTTATGGAAAATTCAAGCTCGAAGAGGTAGGCTTTGTGTAGACCCTCTCTACATTTCTATCTCTACAAAGGGTGGTGTGATTTCAAGTGAGATATTGAGTTGAAAAAGGGAAGGAAAGTGAGAATAGAGTTTGCCTATGTTTTCAAAAAATATATATATATAGTTTCTCGATTTGCTCTTTGCATTGAAACACTGTCTCTTTCTCCTCCATGGTATTCTCCTATGTAAAGAGATGATGCAACTATAGAAAATTAAGCCTATAAAAAAAGTGAACTTGCATTGGGTAGTTTGCTTATTTTGTGAGAGGGAAAAAACATTATCTTGTATGCTCTCTATTTTTTAAGATATTGTTTCCCTCAAACAGACTGAGAAGTAATGTAAGTTTAAGAACAAAGTTTGGAAGGAAGGAAAGTTGCAATTTGTTTTTGTTAAAAAGGAAGAACACAAAAACTCCCTCTCTGGTTCCAGAAAGAAAACCTCAGCTGTTCCTCTGTTTTTGAGTTTGAAACTTGTTGCTTTCCTCCTCACCTGAGATATTCTAGCAGTCTCTGAACATCATGACTTGGGGTTTTATGAGGAAGGAGCCTCTAAATTCAACTATGCTACATGAACGTCCACAAGTGATAGCCCTCTTCACTAGAGCAAATTGGATGCCTTCCCTTGAAAGGTTGCATGGGTATGATGATGAAGTCACAGAGGAAATTTTATTGTCTTTAAAACCTCACTCAAAAACCCATGCCACTATTAGTTTCAAGGGTCTAACTATAGAAATCGCCCCAGAGTTCATCAGTACGATTACAAGTCTCCCACTTGGACTACCCTGGAGCAAGGAAGAAAAACCACTGGGTCAAGTTGCTAAGAAGACCTTTTTCCAGCCTAATGAACATCCTGTGGAAGATAAGAATGGTATCAGGAGAACAAGTATACCTTACCCATGGAATGAGTTCAGTTATCAGATCATGAAATACATCTCCTGTGAAGGAAGATATAGCATAGTTTATGGGTACCATTTTAGGCTGTTACATGAACTAAGATATGGCATGGACATTTTTGCATCCAAAAAACTCAGTATTCCATATTTTCTCCTCCAATCCTTAATAGAATCTAGCACCAAATTTAAGGCAGGGGTTCCAGAGCAATTGGCTCACCATGGGCTAATTAGATTGCTGGTGGAGGATTCCCTCCACACTTTCACAATCCCCATAGCCTGGGAGATTTACAAAAACATGACTAAAGAGAATGATATAAAAACTCTCACCAATGACCTTAGTCCATCTGAAAGTGAAGAGGAGGAACAAAAAGGGGAAGCTGAGAAGGAAATCCATGAAGAAGAATAGAACACTCAATTAGAAGAAGAGGACCCCCACACAGAAAAAGAAGAAAACCAGATAGGGGAGGAGAAACATGACACCACTAAAGATGAGTCCAAGGCAGAGAAGAAGAAAGTATCAAAAGAAGAAAAGGGTAAAACCAAAACAGAGAAAAACAAGAGGCCAAGAACTGAGAGGAAGAGGCCTAAGATAGTTCAGAAAAAGGTTGTCATGGGAAGAGCAGAAACTAAGCAAGTAGAGGAGCAAACAAAATTAGAGACAACAGAAGAAAAACTAGCAGAAACAAGAAAAATTGTAGATGAAGAAGAAGAAGCAAAGCAAGAAGAAGTGTCTCCTGAGACACTAGCATGAGAGGCAGCAACTGTTCTTGCTGCACTTATTACTCCAGCCAAGCCTAAAGAAAAAGGAAGAGACAACCATCTATGTACTTCAAGGCTCGAAAGAGCACCAGAATAAAGATGGGGAAGCCTAAACCACCTTCAAAGGAGCCCTTCATCATTGAAGATGTCCCTACTACAACAAAGGAGGAATCTCCATCCAAAACCCCCATCACTTACGAAATATAAAGTCCTAAGACCTCTACTTGGAAAGAAAGGATCAAACTAATGGACTCTAAAACAGTCCTACAGGAGGCACAAAACGCTCTACAAGAGACATTTACAAAGCTCCAAGAGACTGAAAAACTTGAAAAGAAGGCAAAAGAAAAGACCAAGGAGGAAGACAAGGCAAAAGAGATACCAGAGCCTGGACCTCAGCCTAACTTAGGCTCTTACTACAACCTTCTGGAAGGGGGGAAGATCATCCCATAAAATTTTGCTGTCCATCTTTTCTTTGAGCTGGAAAAGGAAAGAGTAAGGACCCATACATGGATGCAAATTGAAAAATCAAGAGCTGTGGAACACATTGGGCACATGGAAAACAAATTGAGGGAAATGGGAAAAGAATTTAGCATGATCAAGCATACAGAAAGCATCAGAAGAACTCAATTGGAGGAAGAAAATGAAATGTTAAAGAAGCAGCTACAAGAAAGGGAACCCCAAGGAGGAAATGAGTTGTCAATCTTATAAAGACAACAATAGGAAGAGGAACCCCAGGCAGACAATGAAATATTAATAAGACAACAACAGGAAAGGGAATCTTAGGTAGAAAATGAGGTGTTGATCTTAAGAAGGTAGCTACAGGAAAGGGAAGCCCAATTAGCCTGCATGGCCAGTTAGGCTATGGAGGCATTATAGTGCAGGCAGCTAGCCAAATCATATGCAGTGTACCTCAAGGATCAGTGGCTCCAATTTTAGATCAAGACACTGGCCCAGAGGGGCACAATACCTTTTCAGGATTATGTCCAATTCATGGATCTATGTGATCATAGTTCATATGAGGACAAAGCGAAGTTGGCATAGTTTTACTTGCACAACATGGAACTTACTGATATGAACCTATGGGATCCCAATGCTGTGTTAGGAGACTTGCAATTGATGACCATGGCATCTTGGATGAGCCATGAAGAGAAAAAGGCAGTAGAAATACAGAAAATGATGGAAAAAGTGTTGAATGAACCCCCTAATGGTTAGATCAGAACCAGTAGACCCCATGGCTCTCATCTATGCCCACCAACACCTTTCAGATAATCCTCAAAGTGTTACCGACTATGTTGATAAGAAGGCCTAGGCTATTGTACATTTCAAGGACATGAAGAGATTGTTTGGAGATGACTGTATTTATGCCTGCATGAGAAGGTGGAACACATTGCCATACAGCCTACGGATTAGGGAGTATCACTCCCCAAATGTTGGAAATAATACTGAGAGGGGGGGTGAATCAGTATTATCTAGATCTTTTAACAATTCTTCCTTATTTATACTTTGAATTATTTTTGCATATCAATACCATACAATAATGAGCATGAACAAGAAAAGCAGACAGTCACATCAAAGAACACCAGATATAAGGTGGAAACCCAATGTGGGTGAAAACCACCTGCTGCAATATGTCTCTATCTTCTTTCAAATTAGAAACTCCTTTTACAATGGTCTTGTACTGGTGCAGTCCTTTACCAGTACGCAGGCTGCAACCTGCAGAGAGCTACAACTCTCTCTCGTTTTCCAATCTCTCTTGGAAGGGAGCTACTACCCCCTACTTCTTTTCAAGGACCACTTTTCATAAATTTTCAAACTGGATCCATATACATCAAGTACATGTAAATTATACAGATAGCTGTAGTAACCAGATCAACAATAACAGAACAGAAACCAGAACATCTTATCAACAGAAAAATTCAACCAATAGAAGACCTTAAATCAGATACGCAGCTTTCCTTTTACTGGCCTGTGTTGCTACGCACTTTACCCTCTGTCTCACTGCATATACCCGCAGAGCCTCTTCCGCTGAACCGCGTGCCCACGCACTTCTCCTTTCACTGATCTGCGTACAGTACGCACCCAATTGCACTATCGCGCCGCGTACTTTCACAGAAGGTACGCACCCAATTGCACTATCGCGCCGCGTACTTTCACAGAAGGTACGCACTCAAGAGAATAAGCGCGCCGCGTGCTGCTGCAGAAAGCACGCACCTGAACCACAGTCGCCCTGTGTACCCACGCACTGAACCTTTGCCGCCCCTGCGCACCCACGCATTGAACCTTCGGCGCTCCTGCGTACCCACGCAGTAAACCTTCGGTGCCTCTGCGTACCCACGCACTGAGCCTTCGGCGCCTCTGCGTACCTCAACCAAGGGCTGAAATAAAATCAGATGCTCAGATCTGAACTCGCGCTCAAGTGATCACCCTTCGCAGATTCGCTTCTAACTTTCTCCTTTATAGATCAATCTTTTAAGACCAAGAACCCAAATAAATCAGATCTTAAGATATTCAATTACTTAAAAGATGCTTAGGCCAAATGATCTCCTTTGCTTTATATAGGCAAGCTCTTCCTCAAATCAAGGATCATGGGGCTCAATAATAATAATAAAATAAACAATACCACGGGCCGAAACCATGATAACCCAATACTGTTGGCTAAATACCATGAGAAAGCCCCACATTTGGGCGCTTAACTGCCTTGGAATGAGTGCACTGGGGTACGCACCCCATGAATGGGTGACCCGCGTATTTGGACGCGGTCCCTGCACGGCATACCTGCAAGTACGCCCCTCCTGAACTGTTCTCCTGCGTACTTCTTTATTTTCATAAAAAATGAGAGCCATGCCTTGGGTGTTGCCATCAAGTACAATATCTTAAACATATAATCATACCAGAACCATAATGCCAACAATCTCCCCCTTTGGACTTGATGGCAACCTCAAAATCTTCAGCTTCATCTCCCCCTTTGACATCAAGGGCAAAGGGTTATGCTCCCCCTAAGAACATGCTCCCCCTGAATATGAACCAGATCTGCAATGAAGAACCATAATCCACCATGAAAGAGATAGAGACATATTGCAGCTACTTCCAAGATCTCTTCTTGCACATCCTCCATAATGCCAACAATGCATTATATGCTCCCCCTGAACCTGTACGGACAACCATCAAGAGAGATTCAACATGATGATGCATCAACAACCCCCAGCTTGTGCCTGAGGTATTCAAAGGCCTCCTTGGGCAATGGTTTGGTGAGAATATCAACAACTTGTTCCTTAGAAGGAACATACTCCAACTTGACCTTTTGTTCAAGAACTTGTTCCCGAAGAAAATGATATTTGATCAGTATATGCTTTGTCTTCGAATGCATGACTGGATTCTTTGAAATGCTGATTGCACTTGTGTTATCACATAAGATGGAGACAGGTGGAGTACAATCGATTTGAAAATCCTGCAAGGTCTGCATCATCCAAAGGAGTTGAGTGCAGCAAAA